>JAJIBD010005219.1:0-130388 GCA_021461705.1 Cryptotis parvus | reverse complement strand
TGACCTCGTACAAGGTCCCCAAATACTGCCAGGAGTGACCCGGAGCACAGAGCCAGGAGTAGCTCCTGAGCACCGCCACGTGTGGCTGCAAACTTCCTCCTAAAAGAGCAAAATGACCCACGCGTAGCCATCACTGAGCTCCGATAATTCCCTTAACTATTTTCTCTCATTTGTCCTGTACTTTTGCTGTGCTATTTCAATGAAATCTTAACTGCCAAGTAACTTCACTCAGAAACACACTGTGGGATCTGCCTGAAAGAAAAAAAATTAAAACTCTTCCCAGGGGCTGGACAGCTAGCACAGTGGGCGCGGTGCTTGCCTTGCATGCTGCTGACCCGGGTTCGAGCTCCAGCATCCCAGAGGGTCCCCAAAACTCCACCAGATGTATCCCTGAGCACAGAGCCAGGAGCAAAGCTCTGAGCACCTCCTGATGTGTGCCCCAAAAAACACCCATCATAAATTTTAAAACACCTAACTCATACAGAAAACTTGGAATATATTCTAACCAAAAAATAAATCATAATTTTTAAGCGTTATTGTTGACCTTGCTTGGTTGACCTCTCTGGTGTGATTACATGCAGTGTGTCTGTGTGAGTTGTTGCTGTTCTGCCTCAATCTCCAGCTTCCAGTGGGAGGCTTCCCTCCACCACGACAGGGATTCTGCTCCTCTGCCTGAGGGTCATCCCGCCTCAGGCCATGAGTGCGGAGGAGTGAATGCAGAGAGCTGACGCCTCAGGAATCCTCAGGATCAGATAGAGCTGATGCCTCAGGAAACCTCCAGGATCAGTAGAGCTGATGCCTCAGGAACGAGACAGCTGGACGCCTCAGGAATGGTAGAGCTGATGCCTCAGGAACCCTTAGGAATGGTAGAGCTGACGCCTCAGGAACCCTTAGGAATGGTAGAGCTGATGCCTCAGGAACCCTTAGGAATGGTAGAGCTGACGCCTCAGGAACCCTTAGGAATGGTAGAGCTGACGCCTCAGGAACCCTTAGGAATGGTAGAGCTGATGCCTCAGGAACTCTTAGGAATGGTAGAGCTGACACATCAGGAACAAGAGAGCTGACGCTTCAGGAATGGTAGAGCTGATGCCTTAGGAACACTTAGGAATGATAGAGCTGATGCCTCAGGAACAGGAGAGCTGACGCCTCAGAAATGAGAGAGCTGATGCCTCAGGAACCCTTAGGAACGATAGAGCTGATGCCTCAGAAGCGGTAGAGCTGAAGCCTCAGGATCGAGAGAGCAGCGCCCGGCTTCAGCAGGCACTCAGGGTGTCAGTGTTCCGCTGGGTTGACTTTCTTGCTTCTCTAGTTCACTATGTTTAAGAAGTTTCTCCTCCTAAATGAGCTGCCATACCCGTGTCAGACACGTTCCTGTGTCTGAGAGTGCATGTGTAAAAACGGTGTCAGATAGGTTCATCTTTGCTAATAGTTCTGGAAGAAAGCACAACACCTCAGACATACACTCGAGCATATCAACAGAAATGACACAGCAAGTAACAAACAACTTGTTCTGTCCCACACTCGAATTATAGGTCTGGTCTATGTGGGTCTAATACAACCCGAACGGAACTGAGCACAAGTCTCAAAAAACGAGTGTGTAAGCGTTCTGTGCCAGCGAACTTGGGCGTGAGTGACTGGCACCTGCCTATTCATCTGTTGTACTGTTGGTATCCCAACTCTTTTCTTTCCTGCCTCTTCCAACTGGGGAGAGCTTTGGAAAGGTGTAAATTCAAACATACACCACAAAGCAGGCATTCTCCCCCACCCCAAACTGAAAAGGAAATAGTAGAGAACAATCTTTGGGGAGACAAAAATTTACAACATGGGTAAGTTCAGGTTCTGAGCTAACTGTATGAACCAACTTACCAAGAAGAGTTTTGTACATTCCAATGAACCCACCTTGCTCATCTACCAAGTTTCAACTCAAATTCAAAGCCCAAAGTAACATTTCTCTTTCATTTGGGATTATTATGCCTCTGTTTTTTGGGATTACTCTGTTTGGGATTACTCTGCCTCTGTTTTTTTGGGGATTACTCTGCCTCTGGGATTATTCTATTTGGGATTACTCTGTTTAGGATTACTCTGCCTCTGTTTTTTGGGATTACTGTTTGGGGATTACTCTGCCTCTGTTTTTTTTGGAATTACTCTGTTTGGGATTACTCTGTTTGGGATTACTCTGCCTCTGGGATTACTCTGTTTGGGATTAATCTGTTTGGAATCACCCTGCTTGTTTTCCTAAATTATATGGAACACTAAACAATGACAGATTTACTCTCTTCATTCATTGTCTTGATCTGTATTTTCTTTGATGGAGTAATGAGACCAGCTACCAATTTTCTGTTGACCTACTAGTGTCCCTCTGTGTGATGACATGCAAGACTCAGTCTACTACACGTAAGTTCAGCAGATGTCATATGAATGAATGAATGGATGGTTTCATCTAGAGACAGTTACTGGAATCTTTAAGGATGAAAACCAAAACGATATGCTGAGATTGACGGTATCTAACCTTGTTGATATCAGGCATGAAAGACCTAAGAATCACTCTCTGAAAACAACAATTCATATTACATGCTCGGGAGAGATGGAAGGGCAAGTCTAGGAAACATCCAGGCTTTTCTATCTGGTAATAGCAGCCCCTTTTCTTCTTCTTCTTTGAGAACAACTGAATTCTAAGGCATTCCCCAAAGCAGAGATTTTCAGCTAACAGTCACAGTTGCAATTAGGAGCAAAGCACTATGAATTTACAATTCAATCTAAATTACGATTATCGCATCAGATTAAAAAAAAAATCATCAGGGTGTGCTGTTTCCCTCTTTGGGTGAGCAAGAAATGGATTCCTAGGAATAATTGTGCAGCATTTTATTAAGTCACTTCTAAACGATACCAGGAGATGGCGCCCACACTCCAAACATTAAGACTTTCAAGCAGGCAGTCAGACACAAAATCCTGTATCACTGTATCACTGTCTTCCGTTCATCATCGATTTGCTCGAGCCGGCACCAGTAACATCTCCGTATGTCCTGTCTCATGCAAGTAGAGCCCAAGGGCACCTGCTTGTTCCAGGACATAAAGAGCCTCAAACCATTCCATCAGGTCATGGGAATGAGGTCTATAATTCCGCATAAAAAAGTAAAAAGTTCTAAAGAGGTGGCAGTCAGGGAAAGCCATGTGAAATTCATCACCCCAAGGTCTATTTGTCCCTATAGTATAGACCACGCAGTGAGTTGAACGTTGCCTTCTGCTCTCCTAGAGTCTAGCTCCTGCTACTCAGAAGCTGATAGCTCCACCTACGTTGAACCAAGATGGAAAGATGTTTTTCAGAGCAGACTGAAAAAGTGTTGGCCACCCGATGGGGTGACTGACTGGGAGCCTCGGAATGCAGCACCTATCAAGGAAAACTCTGAGAGACCGGACCAGAGCAAGGGTTTTTATTTTCCAAGCATGCTGGGGCTCTCAGCATAACCAATGGCAGGCTAGAGGTTAAGAGCCCCAAACTGAGACACAGCACAGTTTTTATAGCACTCTAAGACAAAGAACTTTTGCAACATAGCAGAGACTTGCGATTTACTGCCCGAATGCCCAAGATGTCACACTGATATTTAGAGGTATCTGGTTGACAATTCTTATCAACTCGAGAAATTAGGAGAGACTTGAAATTTACTGCAAGTTACCTTCTTAGGTATCTGGTTAAAAGTCTTGCAAAGCCCAGTTAGCATTCCTTTTCATTGTATCTCTGTTAACTCTTTATGGTCTGGTTTTTCGGGTCTCCCTTTTCACAGACAGCACGTGGAATGGAAAGGAAGAGAACTGGACAGATTGGAACAGAACAGAAGAGAAAGAAACGGATCTGGGGGGTAAAGGCAGTTAGGAGAGGGAAAACACCAGTACAAAAATGACAATGATAATTACAAACGATAATTTTGGACAGTAACTAAGAGTTGAAAGTAGGTGAAGAGAAATATGCCCAATAACCTTTCAGTAATTGGTAATCTCAGTTCCTCAATCAAAGGCCAAGTTCGTCTAATCTGACACTGTAATCCCGTGTCTCCTTTCTCTTCTATCACAGCTGAGTGTGATCACTCCAGTGCTCCCTGGTCTTCCTCTGACTCAGCTCACATAACACGGGTGCCCTGCAGTTCCACCCTGTTCAGCCAACTGCAAGGTTTCATCTTTGCTCATAGCAGTGGAAAAGCTTTAAAGACCAGAGGCTCGTTTCTCCTGGAGGGCAGTGGTAGAAGGGCTTGGGCACCCCGTGGAGTGCCCAATACTCTGTACATCAAGTTAGCCATAATGCCAAAAAGGAGGAGGGGGAGGGAGAGGGAGGAAGGGGAGGAGGAAGAGAAAGAGGGAGGAGGAGAAATTTACCTGCAAATGGATGGACATGGAGACTATCATGCTGACTGAAATTAGTCAAAAGGAAAAGGACAGATATAGAGTGACTGCATTCATTAACGGGATATAAATATATACCAGTTAGCACAGTAGTAGGGCGTTTGCCTTGGCACACGGCTGGCCTGTGCCGGCCCGGGTTCGATCCCCCAGCATCCCATATGGTCCCCCAGCACCGCCAGGAGTAATTCCTGAGTGCAGAGCCAGGAGTAACCCCTGAGCATCGCTGGGTGTGACCCAAAACACAAATATATATATAAACACCAGTGTCCTACTAATTGTGGGAAATGGTAACACCAGACTAGAACTCAGCATTGAATATACACAAAGAAATTTACATGATAAACCCTAAAAGTCTGTAGGGCAAGTCATAATGCGTAAGAGGATAGAGCGAGAGCGAGCGAGAGCGAGAGAGAGAGAGAGAGAGAGAGAGGAAAAGGAAAAGTGTCTATTATAGAGGCAGGCTGGGGTGGGTGGGAGGGTATGTGGGGACATTGGTGGTGGGAATGGGGCAGGGTGGAGGGACAGGTGTTGGAACACAGTATGCCTGAGACCCAATAATGCGTATCTTTGTAATTGTGTATCTCATAGTGGCATAATAAAAAAAATTAAAAAATCTAAAAAAAGAAAGGAAAAAAAACTTTGCACATCAAAACCACAAGTTAACACACAGGACTGGACAGTGGAGCAGGTAGGGCATTGGCCTTGTGTGGGGCCGGCCCATGTTTGATCCACGAAATCCCATTTGGCCCCTTGAGCACCACCAGGAGTAATTCCTGAGTGCAGAGCCAGGAGTAAGTCCTGAGCATTTCTGGGTGTGATTATGCCCCCACCCCCAGCTAATACTACTCTATGTTACCTAAATTACAAAGGGAAAATGAATAGATTAAGCGTTTCCACTGCATAAAGCTGGAATGCTCCCCAGTAGAACTGTACCCAGACATCAAATCCAAGGGCAGATGAAGGGATCAAATATTTCAGAAAAAACGGATGGAAGAAAAGTCCCGAGAGCCTGTGGCGCAGTCAGGAGCAGAACCTACTTCTGAGCCATTCCACAAGGACTGAGCATTCGCCTGAAAATCCAAAAAACAAAACAAACTTTGTTTGAGCTTGAAAATGTTCACTTCAAAAGCATTCGGATGTGAGAAACCACCTAAGCCCCAGAAGCGGGAAGGCGCAGCTTACCAGCACAAGCCGGTCATGAGACTGCAGGTCAAATGGTTGGAATGTTTCAAAATCCCCCAAAAGCAGGGAAATCAAAGAGAAAATTGAAAAGTGAGACAGCGGACTCTAGCGTGGGAGGTTGGTATTCTGGAAACAGCTTCTTTCACCAGACACTTCCGCGCACAAACAAAAATGGAACAAAAGTCACGGGGTGGGAACGCACTCCCCAGCAAGAAACAGTGGGCAGCAATGGAGAGGCTCAGCGCTTGCCTTGACGCACCTGATCCACGTTCAATCCCAGCACCCCATATGGTTCCCCGAGCTTGCCGGGTGTGATCTCTGGGTTAAGAGCCAGGAGGAAGTAAGTCCTGAGCACCAAAGTCAGAAAAAAGCCTAAGCATGGCACCAGAATAAAAACAAACAAGGGCAAAATTTACAGATGTAGGCCTTACTTATTCCACGGAAACTCCAAAATATATTAACACAGAATTGCTTTAAAAGGGGCTGGAAAACAGCCAACCCCATCAAAAAATGGGGAGAAGAAATGAACAGAAACTTCAGCAAGGAAGAAATTCGAATGGCCAAAAAACATATGAAAAAATGCTCATCATCACTAATCATCAGAGAGATGCAAATCAAAACAACAATGAGATACCACTTTACACCACAGAGACTGGCACATATTCAAAAGAGCAAGAACAACAAGTGCTGGCGTGGATGTGGGGAAAAGGGGACACTCATCCATTGTTGGTGGGAATGCTGGCTGGTACAGCCTTTCTGGAAAACAATATGGATATTCCTCCAAAGACTAGAAATTGAACTCCCATTTGACCCAGCCATACCACTCCTGGGTATCTACTCTAGGAAACCAAAAATACGCAGCGGAAACACCATCCCTACTTTTATGTTCACAGCAGCATTATTCACAATAGCCAGAATCTGGAAGCAGCCTGAGTGCCCGAAAATCGATGACTGGATAAAGAAGCTTTGGTACATCTACACAATGGAATACTATGCAGCTGTTAGGAAAAATGAAGTTATAAAATTTGCCTATAAAGGGAAAGAAATAAAGAACCTGCCATGGAGGTGGGCTGGGGAAGGGGGAGGGAACCGGGGACGTTGGTGGTGGGAGATGGGCACTGGTGGAAGGACGGGTGCTGGAACACTGTATGACCAAAACCCAAATATGAACTTTTTAATTGTATATCTTTTTATTTGTATATCTCACGGTGGTATAATAAATTACTTAAAAAAATTTGCCTATAAATGGATGGACATGGAGAAGATTATGTTGAGCGAAATTAGCCAGAAGGAGAGAGACAGATACAGAATGACTGCATTTATTTGCATAACATAAATATATATGTACATATTATGATACCGATATCCAAGGTCAGGTGAAACATGAATCAGGAGGTCTTGTCAAAGGTGGAAATTATCACAAACGTGTGGGAGACAGAGGCTAAGAAAGACAGAAAATGGAACAGTGTGCTAACAATTGTCGAGGGTACTAATGCCAACCTAGAACTGAGCATTAAATAGAGGCAAAAAAACACATGAAAACCCTTTAATGTATGTTCTGTAATCCATAGTCTGGAAGGGAAGGAAAGAGAGAGAGAGAGAGAGAGAGAGAGAGGGGAAATAAATAAAGAACCTGCCATGGAGGAGGGCTGGGGAGGGGGAAAGGGAACCGGGGGACGTTGGTGGTGGGAGATGGGCACTGGTGAAGGGATGGGTGCTGGAATACTGTATGACCAAAACCCAAATATGAACTTTTAATTGTATATCTTTGTAATTGTAAAAATAAAAAAAAAAAAAAAAAGGGGCTGGAGCGATAGCACAGCGGGTAGGGCATTTGCCTTGATACAGCAGACCTGGGTTCTATCCCCGGCATCCCATATGGTTCCCTAAGCACTACAGGGAATAATTCCTGACTGCAGAGCCAGAAGTAACCCCCTGAACATTGCCCAAAAAGGAAAAAAAGAAAACAGAATTGCTTTAAAAGTATTATTAATAACAGGTGAGATATGATTATTACGATAACAAGATCCATTATAAAATGAACTTTGATATAATATGCTTTAGATTTTGGAGTTGAAAATGCATATACGTAAATGAGAATAGGCATTTTATTTCACTGTATTTGGAGATGACCACAGGACTAGAGCCCTTACCGACTGGATCCCATCGGATGTCAAAAGATCACGTGGCCGCCCACCTACAGAGGTGGTCAGACTTCTTCATCAAAACCCTGAACGAACGGTTTGAGGCTCTTTCTTATTCCTGAAGCAACCAGATGCCATTGGGCTACACTGGCACGTTATAGGGTCAAATGGAAATGTTACTGGCTCCCGCTCGAGCAAATCGATGAATAACGGGATGTCAAGTGATCAAGTGATTACATTGTATTAATAATTTTAATTTTCTTATTCACATAGGTCAAAGTCAGATAGTGATCACTAATTGGCTCTGACTGATTTATTTTCTGATCATTCTATTTTCCAGTTCTTAAAGTTTTGTTGGAGTTAGCAATAAACAATAAATTTGTTATTTACAATAGGATGCAGGTTTGGTTGGGAGGGAAACTGGGGATATTGGTGGAGGGAAACTTGGGGTATTGGTGGAGGGACCACACTGGAGGTGTTGAATCACCAAATGTTTGAAACAACTGTATAATTAACAACTTTGTAAATCACAGTGTCTTTAATAAAAATTAATAAAAACAAAAAGAAACAGCAAACTAAAAAAGTGACGATTAAGGAGTACTGCACTTTTAAAAAAAACAAACTTCATATTGTTGAAGGACGTGGTTTAAATTCACTGCAAATCAGTACCTCTTGGGCTTCAGGGGATAAAGTTTAAGCTGCACGTGTGCAGCCCATACCAAAAAAAAAAGACGCAATCATAGATTTCCGACCCAGAACAGAATTTCAAGGCCAGCGACTCTAAGTGTTGTGAGAGATACCAGGTCACCCAGCACCCAACAGCGAAGGTGACGCAATGCATCACCCAACATAGATGCAGGAAACAGAATCCAAAGGCCTGATTCTGGGTCCAGGGATGTCAGCACCTGGGGTGTGTCTAACTAAGCCACTAACTAACCTAATACAGGTTCCCATGACCCAGCTCGGGCCAGCATCTAAGCTCCAAGGAGACCTGTACACTTGAAACCAGCAATGCTGAAATACTCTTGAAACCGGAGATGATGCTAACCGCCTCCACCTCCAAGCTTGTTTAAGGACATAAAATCAAGAACGGCAAGCTGTCAAGTCAGAGGACGGGGTTCACTGTACAAGTAATTCCCTAAATTCTTCAAGGGCCGGCTGAGATTAGCTTCTCTTCAAATGAGGGTAGACACGACTTCAATGGGACTTTGGGAAACCAGATAGTCATTGAGACAGGAAGTGAATTCGGGAAAGGCGGGTTTTCTCCCCGGACTCACAAGCAGCTTTATTTACAGCTCCAACCTCCGGGTCACTCATTCCACATTTAAGGAAAAAGACACTTTTATTGTAGTTTTCCAGATTGCTACCAGATACTCTTTCACATCACCTGATACGGTCCATCACATTGTGGCTGACTTTTGTCCTCGAATCAATGTGGAGCTTGTGTAAACAATGGAGAATCCTCACAGGCACTTTACACATTAGTGTTTCCTCTCTGGGGAGCTTCTAAGTGGGACAGGGAGCGTCAGCCGTGGGCTGGACAGAATCACGGCTCAGTCCTTGAAACCAAAGACAATACAGTGTGAATAGAATTCTATGACTCTTCAAAGCTATCAGCTGTCACGGAGATAACTCTAGACACACCGCTGAAATGCAGGCACCCATATTCATGGGTGCTTCCAACAATTCGGGCAGATTAGGTTTTGTACTACTGAAGTAGGTTTCCCTACAGGATGAAATGACAAGCATTCTTTTCAAAGTTCACTGGTGCCTGCTTAAGAGAGCCCAGTAAAGGGCTCAGACTAAAAGGGTGGCGTGATTGGGAAAGGCAGAATGGGAGAGAGATAGCAATGTCACTTACGCACACACACAAGTCTTGACATGCAAGTAAATTTCCAGGTTGAAAATTCCTAATTTCATTTTTGAAGATGAACCGGGTGCTTAGCATCTGTCTGATAAGGCGATGTAGTTTCCCCGTGATTCCACTAGAGAGCACTGTTCCCTAAATTTTCTCTATGGTTCTGGTTCTGTCGGAAAATAAAGGTCTGTAGATGGAGGATAAATGTTCTTAATTCATCCTAGTTTTACTGTTACGCTTTCAAAGTGACTTAGAGATGAATCTGTTGGTGAATCCCAAATGCTGTTATAAGGATTCTACTGAAGTGGTGGACTGCCAGATTAGGTTTCAGTGTTTCAGGAGAGGTCAGGGTTCTTCTGACCTCGGCATTCTGGATGGACCTGAGGTCAGTGGCGGAGGGTGGGCGGCAGCTGGGAGGTGGGGAGTGCAGTAACTATACACCAAGGGCATAAAGATGAACACACAAATATAGTACCTTCACTACCACAATCTAAAATTTAAAAACCTGTTTTTTAAAAAGATTTATGAGGGGCCAGAGCAATAGCACAGCGGGTAGGGTGTTTTGCCTTGCACATGGCTGACCCAGGTTTGATCCCCAGCATCCCATATGGTCCCCCGAGCACCGCCAGGAGTAATTCCTGAGTGGCAGAGCCAGGAGTAACCCCTGAGCATTGCTGGGTGTAACCCAAAAAAGAAAAAAAAAGACTTATGGAACAGAAAAAAAGTCCTAAGAGAGAATGTGGTGATGTGTAGGAGCGAATACAACTTTAGGATACAGACAAATTTGAAAGCGAATCCTAGTTTGTGATTTATGACTTGTATGACATATAAACGACCTGACTTTGGACACTTGTATTTCCTCATTAAAAAAAAAAAAAAGATAGAGGCGAGAGCAATAGTACCGCAGGTTGGGCATCTGCCTTGCAGGCAGCTGACCTGGGTTCGATCCCCGGCATCCCATCTGGTTCCCTGAACACCGCCAGGAGTAATTCCTGAGTGCAGAGCCAGGAGTAACCCCCTGAGCTGAGCTGGGTGTGACCCAAAGCCAAAAAAAAAAAAAAAAAAAAAAAAAAAAGAGGTAAAAGAAATAAATAATTAAATAATAGATAGATAAATGAATATATAAATTAAAAAGTAAATGCATAAACAAAGTAAATATAACACAGGGTCAGAGGGACACGGCGCACAGGTCACTTGCTGACACCCAACCCAACCCGAATTTGGTCCCTAGCACCCAACACGGTCCCCTGAGCCAGCTACAAGTGATCCCTGAGCACAGAGCCAACCCTGAAATATAGTGTTTTTTTTTTTTTTGCCTTTTGGGTACACCCGGCGATGCTCAGGGGCTGCTCCTGGCTCTGCACTCAGGAATCACTCCTGGCGGTGCTCGGGGACCATATGGGATGCCGGGATCGAACCCAGGCGGGAAGAGGCCGGCCGCGTGCAAGGCAAACGCCCTACCCGCTGGGCTATCGCTCCGGCCCTGAAATACAGTTTTAAAACGCAGAACACTGCTAAGGCCACTCCCGAGTAGAGGGCCTGGAATGGTCCCCCTAGCACCAACAAGTAGTACCCCCAAAAACATGGGAACAATCTCCTCCACACCCAAGGCCTAGCTCAGCACGTCCTGGGATCCGCTCACCACACCCGCACTCGGCACTCACCCAACCGGGAGGCCATCTCCACTCGCACCTCGTCTTCCTGTTCCGCTGACCGTAACAGCCCTTCCAGGGAGGCGAGTACCAGAAGGGGTGTGTTCAAACCACACCAGCACCCCACAAAGGGATGAGCTAGTTCTCACGTATTTGCTCCCTGCATTCACTTACTTTCTCTCTCCCTCTAATTCTGTCTCTGTCTTCTCGCTGTCTCTCTCCTCCCTGCCCGCCACCCAGCCCTCAATCCCAGCAAGTTAAAACTCTGCCAATTCTACTCCTAAAGGTTCTTTCCCCCCTAATTTCCCCTAATCCAGCATCCTTTCTTCCTCCCCTTCTGATTAACCTGATAAATGAAGATTAGTAGGATAATCTGTTTTGTTTTTGGCCTTTTTGGGTCATACCTGGCAATGCTCAGGGGTTACTTACTCTGGGCTCTGTACTCAGGAATTACTCCTGGCAGTGCTTGGAGGGTCATCTGGGATGCTGGGGATTGAACCTGGGTTGGCCCCATGCAAGGCAACCCTCTGTACTATGGCTCTGGACCGAAATTTGTAGTATAACTTGTATTACAGCTCTGTGAGTACAAGACTGGGAGTTCTTCAGACAGGGTTGGAGCTTTACCCATCTAGGGACCCTTGCCCCAAATTCCTCTTCGGGCCGGCACTGAGATCTAGGACCCATCTACTGATCTGAATGTGTCACTGTGAGACAAGGAGTCCGATGGGTAAATGGTGGATTTCTGTCAACCTGTCAGCACGGGGAGAGCAGTGTAGCCCATAGTGGCTCTCCCACAACGCTCGTATTTTATACAACCAAGAAATGGCCCACGCGAAAGGAACTAAATCATAGCAAAAGGCAGCAACCTGAGCAGTGAAGGGTGTCAACACTCCTGTGGCTGCCCGCTGGCATGTGGGCACTGCCCTTGTGCTCCATTTTACTTTGTTTTCTATGATTTAGTACATTGTCGCCTTATCACAAAGTGTAATGACTCCATCCCGTCCTTCTAATATTACCCCCGTACACTGGGGTCGAGGCCCAGTGGCAGAGGTCGCGCCCTGCAGGGTGAAGCCCTGAGTCTGAAGCCCCGAAAGCTCTTTTCAATGGATGTTTTTGTTTTTAAAAAAGCAAAGTTCTTTCTTCGACTGACATTGCTTTATTTTTCAGTTTTGCAACTACAACAGTTAATGTCCCGTGACCAAGTCAAATGGGTTTTGAGTCGTCGGCTGATAACCCCATTTTACTCAGAAGCACCGGTGGCTTTTAGAATGTCGCTTTGCAGAATGCAAGCATGTGAAGGAGTGCATACACGATGGCGACATAAATGCTGAGAAAGATGTCAGGAAGGGATAACCACGAAAGACCAGTACAATTTCCGAGTCAAACTGCAGCAAACTTTCAAGGGAGTGTCGGGAGTGGGTGAGACCCAGCTCTCGCCAATAGAACCTCTTGGTCCCAGGGGACATGGTCTACTGCTGAGCCGACACTGAAATCCAGGTGACTCCTGGTTTTCCTGGAGAGCGGAATGAATCTGAAGTGAGGCCATGCAACATTAGGGGACTCTATTTTTTTTATTTTTATTCATGATCACGATGACGATCTTCCCGTTGATCATCTATTTGCTAGAGCGGGCACCAGTAATATCTCTATATGTCCTGTCTCATGCCAGTAGAGCCAGGGGCATTGGCTTGCTACAGGAACATAAAGAGCCTCAAACCATTATTAGGTCATGGGAATGACCTAATATAATTGTTACTGGAATTTGGCATATCAAATACAACACGAGAAGCTTGCCAGGCTTGCCGAGCGGGAGGCAAACTCTTTTAAACACCTCCAAATAAAGTATTTATTGATGAACCGACATGGCCGCAAACAGCCGCGAGCAGGGCTGTGATGGGCTGGTCTTCTGGGTGGAGTTCTGACGAGAGGGAAGTCCAAATGTGGAAAATGGCAGCGCCCGTGAAGTGAGGCGGGGTGGTCTGGCTTGTTGTGAGGCTCTGCCGAGGTGGTGGGCCAGGGCTAGAACCCGCCATGCCTCCCGACTGCCTCATGAGCGACTGTGCACAGGGAGAGCAAGGAACAGCTCTGCCCCATGTCTGAGAGTCTCTGGACCAGCATACCTGGGCCGGATTCCGGATTGAGGAAAAACTACTGCAGGGTGGATGTCGATGATCCGGACTGTGATGGGCTGGTCTGC
Source organism: Cryptotis parvus (assembly GCA_021461705.1). Lineage (NCBI taxonomy): Eukaryota > Metazoa > Chordata > Mammalia > Eulipotyphla > Soricidae > Cryptotis > Cryptotis parvus. The sequence goes on along the minus strand of JAJIBD010005219.1, from coordinate 116,960 downwards.
TGGGTGGAGTTCTGATGAGAGGGAAGTCCAATTTTTATTATTATTATTATTATTATTTTTTGCGTTTTTGGGTCACACCCAGCAATGCTCAGGGGTTTCTCCTGGCTCTGCACTCAGGAATTACTCCTGGCAGTGCTCGGGGGACCATATAGGATGCCGAGGATCGAACCCGGGTTCGGCATGGGCCGGCCACATGCAAGGCAAACGCCCTACCTGCTGGGCTATCGCTCCCCCCCACGGGTGGGCCTCCCATTAAGGAGGCCCATTACGGCCGTTAAACTCCCTTTTAAGGAGTCAGTATTGAAAGACGGAAGCAACAAGGACCAGGATCAAAATGAATGACGAGTCCTGATTTGTTAGCTCAAACTTGGTACCCAAAAGTCATTTATCACTGTATCACTGTATCACTGTCTTCCCGTTCATCGCCGATTTGCTCGAGTGGGCACCAGTAACATCTCCATATGTCCTGTCTCATGCAAGTAGAGCCCAAGGGCACCTGCTTGCTTCAGGAACATAAAGAGCTTCAAACCACTCCATCAGGTCATGGGAATGAGGTCTATAATTGTTACTGGTATTTGGCATATCAAATACGACACGGGTAGCTTGCCAGGCTCTGCCGGGATGGAGTTAAACATCAAGTCATTTAACTTGATGTTTAACCCTCAAGCTATGAGAAACGTCTGGGCCGAGAGATGAGCGCAGGTGCCTTACACGTGGGAGGCCCCCATTCAACCGGCAAGAACTGCCTGGCCCTGAGCATGCCAGTGGTGAGTCCCAAACAAAGGGCCGCGAGTAGCCTCTAAGCACCACCAGGTGTAGCTTCCGAACCAAAGCCAAGGTTGGCTCTAGAGTTACAGAATTTGCCTCCAGTGACTCAAACACTTTCAAACACTAACTTTTCCCATTAAAAAAAGGAAAATATTAGTGGTCACTCCAAAGACCTGGGACTGCGGGAGAAGCCTGGGATTGGGAGGCACCAGGAATACACCTGGTGTGACCCTCTGGGGCCCATGTGGCGGTAGGGATCAAACTCAGGACCTCACACATGGATCTCACGAGATCTACCGCTTACCTCCCCGGTCTCCCAAATACTGGCTTTTCACTGCAGTGGGCGCTTCAAAAGTGCATGTGAAGGGCCAAACCTCCGGGGAGAACCTATGGATGGGGGTGAAGGCTGAGGAGTGTAAGAACAGACACAGAACCGCAAAGCGAGAGGCCCAGGCTGCCTTCCCTGCCGCCGCAGCCGCTTGATCAGTTTTACAGACGAGGCTTCCTCTGCTTCAGGCACCCCATCATTTTCCAAGGGGAGGGAAAAAGTGCTGGAAATCACCGCCTCACACCAGGTTGGCCATTTCCAATTCTGCCTGAGGCTGGCCTTCAGCAGAAAAATAAATCAGTGCTTACAAAAGATGTGCTGTGTGCGGAATGCTGGTGGGGGGTCCCCCAATTCCCTGCACTCATCGCAACCGTCTAAAAAGACCTCGCTTTCTGCCCACTTGGCGTGCTCACTGCACTGTCTCTGCCTTTCAAGAATCCCCAGATCCATCGGGAGATTGTGGACTTGTGGGCGCTTGGGAGGCGCCGGGCTCTGGGCTGGGCACAGTGCTCTGAAGAAAGCCTTAGATCTCGGGCCAAGAGCTGAACCCAGGGCCCGAGCAAATGAGCTGCAAGAAGTGTAAGGTCTTGAATGTTCTTTCAGGCACCCATACAGGGGAAAAGGAGTTGAGTGGGTGGAGGGAGGTGATGTAGCAGACGGAGGCTGCAGGAAGTGAGAGCTCGGAGCCCCAGCCTGATTACTAGTCAGAATTCAGGAGTACAAGGGAACTGATGGAAGACAGGAAACAGAGACATCACGGAGGCTGACAGGGCGTCAGCCAGAGTGAATGGGAATCCATCTCCAAGACACGAGTATGACTAGGTCACCCAAAGACCCTAAGTGACCCAAAGACCTAAGTGACCCAAAGACCTAAGCTGAGGGTCTGTGCTGCAGGGAAGGGCGGGGCTGCACGTTTCCCTAAAGAAAGATGATGCCAGGCCGTAGGTGCTCAGCCCGCCTCTGGGCAATGCGCGATCCGTCACCTTCTCCTGCTGGTATTGATTCTCGCCTCACACAGACGACAAATGACTGCTAATGAGCAAGGGGCTTGGTGACAGCTCAGCTGCCGGAAACACCCCGAGTGCTGCCCCAGGCTCCCTCACCAGGCCCCGCCCCTCTCAGAGCCGGCAGCTCTGCACACATCTGGAGTTACTACCTCCGGGCCAGCCAGCAGCTCCAACACGTGTAAGACACATGTAGCTGCAGCTGCCTGCGGCGAGTCCCAATGCCACTGACCAGCCTCCATGAGCCACGGAATCCTGCCGTCCACTCACTGACCATCCACTCTGGGCAATGGCTTCTCCTGTATTAGCATTCACCTGTATGATGCCCCTGGTCTGACAGAATCAATAAGACTGAGCTTAAATAACTGCCCCAAGAGACTTGGATTGTGGGGCAACTCTGAACCCAGTGTCTGACTCCAGAAATGGGGGTTGATTCATACACAGCTCTCGCTCAGGTCAATGATGAGGTCGCCCCCACTTCACCCCCGCCTTCCACGTTCCCAACGGTCATGTCCCCAACTCCACCAATGCCTGAGAGATGGCAAAGTTGCAGTTTTCAAACGCCAGGTGCTCCAGAGCTGGGAGACTTGGGCACAGAGGAAGAGAATTCACCCCGAGACACTTTTGTCACTTGTCACTTGTCTTCCTGTTGTTCATCGATTTGCTTCGAGCGGGCACCAGTAACATCTCCGTTCGTTGGGAATGAGGTCCATTACTGTTACTGTTTTGGCATACCGAATATATCACGGGGAGCTTGCCAGGCTCTGCCGTGGCTCTGGGTGGATGGTTGATGGAGACGCTTTTATTATTATTTTTTTTTAAATTGAATCACAGTGAGATACACAGTTATAAAGCTGTTCACGGTCAGTCATATAATGTTTCAACACCCATCCCTTCACCAGTGTACATTTTCCACCAATGTCCCATTTCCCTCTGCCAACCTCCCCGTCTTCTCTCTCTGTCTCTCTCTACATATATATAAAAAGGAACATATATAAACATATACATATATAAAAGGCATATATATATATATATATATATCCTGGCCCACCACCTCGGCAGAGCCTCACAACAAGCCAGACCACCCCTCCCTCACTCCACGGGAGCCGCCATTTTCCACTTCTGGACTTCCCTCTCGTCAGAACTCCACCCAGCAGACCAGCCCGTCACAGCCCGGATCACCGACACCCACCCTGCCGCAGCTTTTTCCTCAATCCGGCCCAGGTATGCTGGTCCAGAGACTCTCACACATGGGGCAGAGCTGTTCCTTGCTCTCCCTGTGCACAGCCGTTCATGAGGCAGTCGGGAGGCATGGCGGGTTCTAGCCCTGCCCCACCACCTCGGCAGAGCCTCACAACAAAACAGACCACCGCCTCCTCACTCCACGGGCGCCGCCATTTTCCACTTCTGGACTTCCCTGTCGTCAGAACTCCACCCAGCAGACCAGCCCATCACAGCCCGGCTTGCGCGCGCCGCGGCTGCGCCGGTTCATCAATAAATGCTTTATTTGGAGGTGTTTAAAAGAGTTTGCCTCCAGCTCGGCAAGCCTGGCAAGCTTCTCGTGTTGTATATGATATGCCAAATTCCAGTAACAATTATATTAGGTCATTCCCATGACCTAATATAATGGTTTGAGGCTCTTTATGTTCCTGTAGCAAGTCGATGCCCCTGGCTCTACTGGCATGAGACAGGACATATGGAGATATTACTGGTGCCCGCTGTAGCAAATAGATGATCAACGGGAAGATCGTGATCGTGATATATATATAGATTTATATATATTTAGGGTAGGGTACAGTGCTGGGGCTCGGAGACCCCGTGGGGTAAGCACCGTGTGCTCTGCCCTTTAGCCACACCTGGCCCTGCTCAGGACTCCCTTCCTGAGGGGTGTGTCTAGATTAACCCCTGATGGTCCCTGTGGTGGTTTTTAGCCCCTTAGCATTGCTGTGGAATATTCTCCTGGGGAAATCCCACAACTCTTCCCGTCTACTAATGGACATGCAGCTTGTCTCCAGGCTCAGACAGTTAGAAATGGAGTTTCAGTGAGTATCCTTGTACATGGACCTTGGCAGAAACGATGGCTCACTCTTTGGAGTATGTGTGGAGGAGTAGCAGCATTGCGCCTCGACTTTATTTATTTATTTATTTATTTATTTATTTATTTATTTATTTATCTGCTGGGTGGAACTCCCCCAGCAGACCAGCCTATCACAGCCCGGCTCTTTGAGATCCACCCTGCAGCAGTCTTTTTTAAATCCGCCCAGACTTCCGCGTGGTTCATCAATAAATGCTGGATTTTGTGATGACTACAAGAGTATGCTACCCCGACGGCAGAGCCTGGCAAGCTACCCGTGTCGTATTTGATATGCCAGATACCAGTAACAATTATAGACCTCATTCCCATGACCTGATGGAATGGTTTGAGGCTCTTTATGTTCCTGGAGCAAGCAGGTGTCCTTGGGCTCTACTTGCATGAGACAGAACATTTGGAGATGTTACAGGTGCCCGCTCGAGCAAATCGATGATGAACCGGAAGACAGTGATACAGTGATACAGTGATATGTCTCTTTACCTACTTTCAGCACTCAGTTCTTGTCCAAAGTGTTCATTTCCAAATATCCCTGCCACAGTGGCCCCTTCTCTGTCTGAACTGCACTCCCCCCTTTGGAAACACCCACTTTGGACAGGACTACCTGATCATCATACTATTGCCAACAATCACTGATATCTGATTTCTAGTTTCTTCTAAACAAGAATGATAGAACAGAGCAGAATACGCCACTTAAGATACACTCAGAAGCCTGTATTGTTCAAAATTAAATTTGCATTTTAAACAAATTAAGCATAATATTTTCACAGTAATAGCCTAAGTTCTAGCTTATTTATAAATGAACTATGGTTATTATGCTTTAACCAAATATATTTAAACGAAAGAAAATCAAGATTACCTGAAAAGAAATTGTTTAGAGGTGGGTTAATTTTAATTAATGCTGTACTAAATTGGATCCAATTTGATTTTAAAACACCGAGTAAATAAATGTCTAATAAGCTCTAAAATGACTTGCAGCTGTAGAATTCCTAACAGCATCTTTGGGCTGAACAACATGCATTTCTCCAAGGTAAACCAAAACTCAGAAATGAGAGCAGAACAGGCTGGAACTAAACCAAGCAGAGCTGTCTTGAACTCGGAGATACTTACTTGTATTCATCGAAAGTAAATGTTAAAAGCTCTTTCCTCATGCCAATATGTTTTATTAAAATCAACTCTTCTTCAGTAAAATTAACTGATTAAAATGGTAAAAAAAAATAAAGGAAATCTATGGAAAAAACAAGTGGCTTCTAAACCAAAGCATTAACCAAACATTCTTTCATGGGAAGCTCTTCCACAGGAAGGCTAATAAACATTGAGACAGAACGGCAATTACAAATCACTGCACCTCCTTTCTAAGCTGACAGATGTTTAGAGAGACACGGTTTTTATGAGGACTGTGAGGAGACATAGAAATCTCAGCTCAGAGAAGAGAATTAGAATGGCAGGAACAGAGTTAGATTACTGGGGACTTAAATTCCAAAAAGCAGAATTTCGTGTAAACCCTGGTGTCCACTCCCCAGAGACCACAGGGTAGCTCTAAGACTGTCCAGTTCCCAAGACCCGCATTCTAAAAAGCTCAATGCACACTTATTGGATAAGAGAAGAAAAAAAAAAAGAAGTTACTGAGCAAAGTTGGGCGATATGTAGTAAGACATCAAATAATCTGGCAAAGATTGAAGATTTTTTTTTTCCAATGAAGAGAAGTTTGAATGATCAAAAAATAAGGAGGGGGAGACTGGAGTGCTGGATAAAATTTGGAGAGGAGGTAATACATTCAAAGAAGAAAGTGGTCTGATTATGGAGAGAAGGCTCTAGAGTTGGTTCTGCCAACACACTGATTCCTGGAAAAAATAACTTTTCAGGCCAATACTTGCCTCTTTGTACGAAATCGAAAGTATACAAAATTATTTTATTAAAAAAATTTTTATTATACAACGAATTACTAAACTTAGGTTAATATGACACTTGTCACTTGTCTTCCAGAAGTTCATCAATTTGCTCAAGTGGGCACCAGTAACGTCTCCATTCGTTGGGAATGAGGTCCATTTCTGTTACTGTTTTTGGCATATTGAATATACCACGGGTAGCTTACCAGGCTCTGCCGTGGCTCTGGGTTCATGCAAGGGGGCCCAGTCTTTTCTGTCAGACCATCCACCATCCAGGGCCCCTGGGGCAGAGCTCTGTGGTGTAGACAAGCCTGTCTCCTATCTGACACCTGCCAACGCAGCTGGGCACTGCAGCCACACTTGCAATACCTCAAGGGGCAGAAAGGTGGATATATATATATATATATATATATATATATATATATATATATATACATATATATACTTATATATATATACACACATATATATTCAAGGAGAGAACCATGAAAACACACATATATAGGATTTCCATTTTACTTAATCCTTTGCACAATGTTTACTTTGCTAACTTTCTCCCAACACATTCCTTTTTTCTCTCCACCCTATGTTTCCACACAAAGGGAAACCTAATTTTAAAACATTCTTACCACAGGTGCTCATACACAGAGAGAAGTTCATCCACAAACTTCTTTCTCCCAGTCTTCACCCTTTTCATAAACAACCTAACATGTTCCATCTTCTGGGTAACTTTCCTGGATTGTGTGGGGACCTGGTATTGCTCTGGTTTATTCCCTTCCATATTTCCAGCTCAGAACACAGGTACTGGCATATAGTCAACATCCAAGTATTTACCAAGTAAATGAAAAGTAAGTAGACAAAAAGGAGGGGCTTGGGTCAGTGTGTGTGTGTGTGTGTGTGTGTGTGTGTGTGTGTGTGTTGTGTGTGTGTGTAATTTCAATTTATTTCAGGCAAATTCTCCTGCCAAGCAAGTAAAAAAAAAAATGGAGCACTGAAGACGTCAGCAATAATCTGTCCAGCCCCCTCATTTTCCAGAAGCCAAGGAACCTTGGCATTTTGCCCAACAAAATATGAAAGAATATTTCAGCAAACATAAAAGGACGTGGGAAAAGCAAACGTTCCTTTTAATAAAGGAAGATAGCAGCCCACACAGTCTGCAACACAACTTAAATTTTTCACAGCACTAATTTTATTTGACTGTATCTGTGCCTCCAATGCGTCCACCATTACCTTGCACTGCCAAGTCCACGCCATCGGCTCAGTTACTTAGTATGTAGATCAGGCGGGTTCTCCCTTCATCTCCCCCTGTGTTTCTCCAGCCTTTCGGTGCTCATTAGCACCTCCAACAGAAGGCTGAGGAAATGAAAACTCCAATTTATCAATGTCAACTGTTGAACCAGCAAATCGCATCAGGCCTGCCCCCCCACATGGAAGTGTTTGGACAATTCTGAATCAACAAGATGTTGGCAGCTGTGTTCCTATGGTTCAGTAATTGCATTGTTTCCTACTGTGCTCTACGGGTTGTGAAATGAATTTATTAAATAACCTACACAAAGGGACTGTGGTGAGGGCTAGCGGGAAGCAGATTTGGGCTGGTGCTGAGGGTGTGCTGTCCTTCTACTGTGACCGCGCCAGCCATGACTCTGGTTTTTCTTGTCCTCAGGCTTCTAAATTATTTAAGAGAATAATTTAAGCCTAGGCTATAGAAAGCTTTCTGGCAACCCTCCACTCTAAAAAAAAAAAAAAACCTCCCTGCATACCCAGCTCTCACATTTAGTCAAGTCTCTCTATATCAGAACCAGCTATGCTTAACTTCAAGTAACACTCACTCAAACTGGTACACAATGCCAGATTGATGCACTAGAATCCAGAATTCAACTGACCACCTCAGTTTCGAAGACAATGGTTAGGGAAGCTGAGCTAGATATATTACCATGAAACAGGGCAAGTATACGAACCTAGTCTGCCAGCTGTGATTTCTGCCAGATTGTTTTTGGTTGTTATCTGGAGGATTGGGGTGGCCACACGTGGTGGTGCTCAGGAGTTACTCCTGGTTCTGTGCTCAGGGGTCACTCCTGATGATGCTTATGGGACCCTAGCCATTGTCGGAGACTGAGCCGGGATGATTCAACACAGAAGACAAACACCTGCCTTCTGTCCTATCTCTGCTCTATCCGTGGCTCACTAAAACAAGTTGGTGTTTTGTAAAGGCAGGCATATGCTGATTGTGTGAAAAAAATGAGAATTATTTTCAAGTGAAGATGAAAAATTTCTTGTCATGTTATTGCTACAGTAAAAGAGGAAAAACAAGTTTAATAAAACTTGTCTTCAGGAAATAGGAAACTGTCCTATTTCCATTACTGTTTAACCAACTTCAACACAAGAAGACTGACTATTTAAGATAACAGAAAGTAGGGAAAAGTCTGCCAGCTCTGGTTTTCACTGGGTGTTTAACAGCAAAGGAGTCTGGGCTTAGTGGGGGTATTCTGGAACCAAGGTAAAGAAAGCAGAATGGTGGTAAGCCAGGGGGCTTGGTTTCACTTCATCTAGATTTATGGTATCAGGTCCTATTTTTATCCCCAATCATTTTCTTATTCTTTCCGTAAAAACAAATAATAATGAAAACAGAACTCACAGAGCTGCTACTGGCTCTCACTGTGCCAACCGCTCATGAGGTGCCCGGGAAGGATGGCAGGTTCTAGCCCTGGCCTGCCACCCCAGCAGAGCCTCACTACAAGCCAGACAACCCCCCACTCCATGAGGACCTCCATTTTCCACATCCGGACTTCCTCCCTAGTCAGAACTCCACCCAGCAGACCAGCCTATCACAGCCCGGCTCGTGCGGTTCATCAATAAATGAGAGACTTTGAGATGATTTTGAGATGACTACAAGAGTATGCTACCCGCACAGCAGAGCCTGGCAAGCTACCCGTGTCGTATTTGATATGCCAGATATCAGTAACAATTATAGACCTCATTCCCATGACCTGATGGAATGGTTTGAGGCTCTTGTTCTGGAGCAGGTGCCCTGGGCTCTACTTGCATGAGACAGGTCATATGGAGATGTTACTGGTGCCCGCTCGAGGCAAATTGGCGATGAACGGGAAGACAGACAGTGATACAGAACTCACAAATTTATATTGGGCACAAATATAAACCTGGTGGTACTCAGCGTCACACCTGATTCTGTGCTTTGGGATCACTCCTGGTTCTTGTGTTCAAGGGGCCACATCCGGCAGTTCCAGGATTTGAACCCTTGTACTGCCACTGTCATATGCAAGGCAAATGCCTCCACTTCTTGTTCTATCTCTCCAGCTGGCCTCACAACCTACAGAGAACCTCATCCTCTCCAACACCGCCAAGCCACTGTTTTATAAAAGAGGGCTTGATTCAGATTCGCCATTGAATTCCTGATCCAGGCAGAGGCTAGCTGTGCTGATCAGGTGGTCTCACCGCTGGCAAGGCGCTGACAGTGGGCTTGATCACCCCCATAATGGGGATAATTATTATGATAATGTCTGTATGCAAATCGCACAGCCCAGTGCTGAGAACACACTTCTCCAGTGCTGACTGGAGGAGTCAGTAGTGCTGACTTCTTGCTAACTCAAATGAAACGGTCCTAAGTCTTTATGTGCTCACAATTTCCATTTATCTCAGGGATATATCAAGAAGTGAGTCGGCTGTCACTGGTTGTGTGTGTGGTTTAGGTTCTGTCTGAGGGCAGGTGTCCCCACATGACTGTGTCACTCCACACTACCCTCAGCTCTGCCAGCCCTGGTCGCTCTCATCCTCACACAATGATTGTGCTGCTCATCACGGCCCTCCCTTCCTCAAAGACTCTTCCATACCAGGGTTCATGAACACATCTCAGCATCCCCATGGGGCCCAGTGCAAAAACAGTGTTGAGATGCTGTCAGCTTTGACTTTCTTAGCATTCTTTCTTTTCTCTTCTCTGGACATCCCGTGTTGGGGGCGGGGGCACTCTCAGCTTTAGGCTGGAGACTGACAATTATCACCTACCGAGGTGGGAAGGTAAACACTTTGACCTACCATAGGTGGATTTCTTTCTGTGGACACTGGGGGTGATTACCATCCTCTGACATTTGTAGAACAGTAGATGATGCGATGTATGTATCTGGTTCATGGTAAACATTCATTGAGTAACACTTTAGTCTTCTACATCTGTAGGCTAGTAGAGTCCTCAAGATGCCACACTTAACATTCTCTTCCTCAAGTCTCCTCGAACCATCACAATGTAAACATGAAATCCCCTGTGCTTTCTTACAGAATTTCTTACTGAATTCAATGTGTAAGAAATCCCTTTTCATCACGTGGTACGTTGATTCATTCATTTTTCTATTTCCATATTGTGTGTGTGTTGTATAATGTCAGGGTGGGAGTGTGGGGGTAGAGGAGAGAAACAAAACAAATAAGTTCTATTTTTGTTAAGTTTATAGTTGATTCAGACCTGGAAATCAGAATGTTTTGAAGGAGAAAGAAAATGGGCTAAGGAAAAGGGTTGTGTGGTTTTTCAAGGCATTCACTGTGTCACTTTCCTAGGGGTTGGGGGGGAAGACTTAATCATGAAGTAGCAAAGTATTGGTCATTAATAATCATTTGCACTAAAAAAAATCATTTTGCACTGAGCTACTGCCCCTTGAGGTATTGCAGGTGTGGCTGTGGTGCCCGGCTGTGTTGGCAGGTGGCAGATAGGAAACAGGCTTGTCTACACCCCCCAGGCTCTGCCCTGTGGGCCCTGGATGGTTGATGGTCTGATACAGAAAAAGACTGGGCCCCTGGGGTGAACCCAGAGCCAGGGCAGAGTCTAGCAACCTACCCATGGTATTCGATATGCCAAAAACAGCAACAATAATGAACCTCATTCCCAACCAATGGGGATGTTGGTGGCACCTGCTCCAGCAAATCGATGAACATGGAAGACAAGTGACAAGTGCACTGAGCTATCCTTTGGGAGGGGGCAAGAGGGGACCAACAACTGGTAGGTACTGTCCTAAAAGTTCAGTGCAGTCAATGAACTAATAGGATTAAATAGTTTTGGCTTGCTAATGCATTTATTGCACATTAAGGAAAAGAGACTCTCTGGGTTTTTTAAAAGTTTAGTGCATTTGGGCCAGAGAGATAGTGCTGGGGTTTAAGCATGTTCCTGCATGTGGGTCAACTTCAATTCAATCGGTCCTTGTCACCAGGGATGATCTCCCAAGCACTGGCAGGAGTGAGCAGAGTCAGAAGCGGCTCTTGAACATTGCTGGGCGCAGCCCCGAAGCAAACAAACAAAACTTAATGAATCATATTGAAAAAATCAAGAGATTATAAATCAGAAAAGAAATCAAAAGCTTCCTAACAGGTTGCTTTATTTTTATTTTTATTTTATTTTTTTTAAGTATTTTATTTACCCGTGGATATACAAATAAAAAGTATACAATAAAAGTCATGTTTGGGTTTGGTCATACAGTGTTTCAGCACCGTCCCTCCACAGTGCCCTCTCCCATCAAATAAAAGATTACATTAAAATCGGGTTTGGCATTTTCAGCCCGTCCCTCCACCGTCACTCCAAACATCCGGTCCTCCCCTTCCCCGCCCTGCTCCATGGAAGGTTTTTATTCTCTGCCTTTCTCTTTTTCTTTTGCGATTCATAAGGTTTGCTATTTTTGTGGTTCCTAACAGTTGCTTTAAACTGGTGTGTAGGGAAAGCACAGGATGACCTTTTTTTCTTTTAAGAAACAGAAAATATGGGGCCAGAAAGACAGTACAGCAGGTAGGGAGCTTGCTTTGTATGTAGCTAATCCAGGTTCAATCCCCAGCATCTCACATGGTCCCCCCTAAGTCCACCAGGAGTAACCCCTGAGCATTGTGGGATATGGTCCAGCCCCCCACCCCCATAAATGAAACAAAGAAAAGCAGAAACCAGGGTCAGCATTTTTCCCATCAGTTTAAAGCATGCAGCATCTATAGGGTTGTTTCAGCTCTACTTTTCCTTGTGTTCTAGGAAGCATCCTGTGAGTCTTCCTGAGTGTGTCTGTGTGTAACAGAGAGAGCAGAAAGACATGCAAAAGGAAGCTGGGGAGCCCACCAAGGGGCATGTGAGCTCTGAATAATGCATGGGCACGTTCCCGCATAAGCACTGTTTGCGTTCGGTCCACCCCTACTTGGTGCAAGCTAATTACCTCCACTCGGAGCGCCCAGCTGTTGCTGTCTGAATGCGGTCCTGAAGGACGGAGGCTCACAGCTGCGAGCGGCCTCCCTAGCCGTCCTCTGCTCGCTCTCGCCTGCCTTGGTCCTCTCCTTCCCCAGCCTGACTAAAGCGAAGTAGGCCACATGCCCAGCTCCTTCTGCTCAAAACATTTATCTCAGCCTAGATTAGAAGAGGTAGTCACGGTACCCCTAACGCACAGAGCTTAACTGGCCCTACAGATGGCGCCTCTGGGGTCTGCCTGGCTCTGTACATTTTGCTACTTGCAGGTTTCACGGAGCAGAAGCAAGGGCATGTAGAGGGGCTCCACTCTTGAACATGCCACAATGTGAGGCTAAATCCTCACCCGACGGAATCAAAACTCAAGGTTTTAATAAAAAAAATAGTGAATTTGTAGGTGCATTAATTTTGAGAAGTGCTGAAAGGGGAGAAAGTCCCCAGGGAGTTTTCATTCATTCCATTTAAGAACCTGAGCCAGAGGGTATAGGAGATGCCCGAGCGGTCAGGGAGAGATTGCCTTGGCTGGTCACGGTGTGGTGTACGGGCGTGGCCAGTGCTCAGTTCCTGGTGTGCGCCGACACCGCCACCGGCAAGCTCCTCAGACACTCAGCAGAGATGGCCCGTGTGGGGTCAAGGTCAGAGGGACCAGAGACATCATGAAACTCCTGAGGTGAGGCTGCGCACACATGTTGCTGTTTGCCTCGGAGAAAGCCTGGGAGAAACCAACCACTGCTCTAGGCTGTGGCAAGAGCTTTCAGTGAGACCCCTGGGGCGTGCCGAAGGTGCCCTCCTGCGATGTGGCTTCCAGGGGGCTGAACATTTCAGATGAGATGCAGCTGTCCAGTCTGCCGTTTCAGGAGCGACCCTAAGACCCCTATGGTTAAGTCACTCACAGATACCTGACTCCAGAAAGTGCCTAAGCTAAGACCAAACTACCAGCCAGAGTTGGTGGCATGCCAGGTAAGACAGCATCCTGCCCTATCTCTCTGGCCCTTAAATGTTTAATGTTTTAAGCCACCGTGTCTTAAGGTACTTGGTTACTCAGCAATAAATACTGAACAAAAGGACAGAGAGCAGGATCTTACTGCTGCAATGAGCTTTTCATGGTCATCACTGTCTTCTTGTCTATAAAATCAAAGGCCACAGTTCATCCAATCTGACACTACTGAGTATAGACTTACTCAATTTATATACTAATAGGATAGGTCAAAAAAATCAACACGTTTACAGGTCACTGATTAATTTATATATTAAGAGGTTAAGTATATAGGTTAATTAATTTATATATTAATAGGATAGATAAAAAAATCAACAAATTTACAGGTCACTGATTATTTGTAAAATGTGGACTACTGTATTTTATTTACGTATCTTTTTGTTTGGGGGCAACCCTGGATTGCTCAGGGTTCGTCCTGGCTCTGCATTCAGGCTTGACCCCAGGCAGTACAGGGCAGCCATAGGCAGGGCTGTGACCCACACTGGGATTGGCTGCTTGAAGCAGGCGCTTTCCCTTGTGTGCTAACTCCAGCCCTAAGAATGTGTACTAATTGTAGGGGTGGAAACTGGTGACCTGTGCATCTCCAAGGCAGCCAAATGCAGTATTGTCCTTGTTCTGCCGACCACACGCCAGATGTTCTGAGGATCAATGGCGTCACAGAAGGACAGGCACCCTCAGGGAGGGTCCGGCTTGAGAAAGTGACACTGTCTCTAAACCAGCTAGTGAAACTCCACGGGGCTTCGTCAGCTCCCTTTGACGCTTCTGCCTCAGGTACCTCTAACAGTTTCTGGTCAAAATGATTGCTACAAAGCCCAACGGAGAGGAAAAATTAGTCAAGAAAAAATACCGATAGCAATGCCCCCGAAACACTATTCTGCCTAAGAAGTCACTTGGTGAGGGACAGAAATGTGACCCGAGAACCCAAGTTTCATGTAGGTGAGGCCCTGGGTCCTCTCCCCATCGCCATCTGCTCCCCACGCGAGCACAGGTGTGGGCCAACAATAAAAACAGGGAGGGAGGAAGGGAAGGAACCCTGGAAAGTGCGAGGGATAAAACATAACAAGAGCGGCTGTGTGCAAACATGCTCTAAGTCTCCAACCCCAGGCAGAGGATAAAATTTTACTGAAGGTCAGTACTGGAAAAACAAACAAAAAGGCTGTTTTACGAAGGAACATGCCATCAACTGGAGCCTTCCTGAAGCCACAGAAACTCACAGTGGCCAGTTTATAGGAAACAAGTCTGTATCACAATTAAAGAAGCGATCTCCTGCCAGCTGCCTGTTTCTCCTTTATCAGCTGATAAACGCTGCCAGGCACATGTGTTCTTTTTGGCATTTGGGAATCTTTCACTTAAATTTCATGCCCCCCCCACCTCCAATGACCCAGTGGGCGTGACTACAAGCTGTGCAGTTGCTTTCGCAACCGACCAGGAACCAAGACTGACCAGTAACTCCAGGAACAATGACCAGAGGCACGACTACTACAAGCTTCTTCCGGTGTGCTCAGGGAAGCAGCCACACGCCACGTTAACAAGACCACCCAGTTAGGGTCAGGTCTGTGCCAGGACCTTTCCCATATATATGTTGCAATGATCAATGTGGTTGCAGCCAGCTAGGGGAGGTGTGGGGATAGGGAATGGGGGGGTAGCGTTTAGTGGCGGTAGGGGCGCACTGGTGGTGGGACTGGTGCTGAATAATGAATGCTTGTGACGACTGTACTGTGAAGAAATCTGTGAATCGTGGTGTTTTAATAAAGAAAAATAATTTCATGCCCCCAAACAAGGATGATATCAACTGTCGCCATATACACAGATACAAAGAGAGGTGTAGCTGTTGCCGTCAACCTTGCTGTGACTTTTGACTTTGTCTTCTATATTTTTCATGGCCATGTTAAAGCTGTATCTTTTGTCTTAGAGCTGCAGGGTCTTTTGGCAGTAAGCACGAATGTATCGGAAAAATCAATAGTCACTTCTGTGTCTAATCCCATTTAGATTAGGTAACCATGACCCCCATTTCTAGGAATTCTTCCCAAGCTGTGTGGGTCTGTCTCCTCTTGTGGCTGTTCGTGAGGCAGCTCTGAGAACGTGGAAGGGATACTAAGCCTATCCTGACCAAAAATATCCTATTAATTATTCAAGTACTTGCACATAAAACATTTTTAGAGCAACTCCGCAGGAATCTCTACTTCTGGCTCTCTGGTAGGTAACATAATTTCCCGATAATCTGATCCAACTGTGGCAGCAAAGTCAAGTCATTAAAATCTTTTCCTCTTAAAACAAAAAAAAAGCATAAGGGGGGGGAGAAGGAGAGAGCGAGTAAAGAAAATCCTTCCACTTCTTTTTTTAAACAGCTTACTGACATGCCTTCCACTTTGCAAGAGAAATTCATCCTTGAACTGAACTTTTCAATAGCCCACAAACAATAATTAAGTCACTAGAACCCCGCTGTGAAAAGGGCATTTTCTGACAGATGGAAAGTCAAGCCAGAGCACAACAGCGTTTCTGCTCTTCCCCAGACGGATGAAGCAAGGGTACTCCGGGCAAGGATTTTCAACCACTAACCTTGGGCGGTGGTGGACTGGCAGAGTTAAAGGACAAGGGAAGGGGCCAGAGCGATAGCACAGAGGGAAGGGCGTTTGCCTTGCACATGGCCGACCCGGGTTCGATCCCCGGCATCCCCTATGGTCTCCTGAGGCACTGCCAGGAGTAATTCCTGAGTGCAGAGCCAGGAGTAACCCCTGAGCATTGCCAGGTGTGACCCAAAAAAGAAAAATAAAAGGACAAGGGAAGGGGCTGGAGCGAAAGCACAGCAGGTAGTTTGCCTCGCACGCGGCCTGCCCGGGTTAGATCCCTGATTTCCCATATGGTCCCCCAAGCACTGCCAGGGAGTGATTCCTGAGGTGCAGAGCCAGGAGTAACCCCTGAGCATTGCCAGGTGTGACCCAAAAAGAAAACTAAAAAGGACAAGGGAAGGGGCTGGGGCGAAAGCACAGCAGGTGGTTTGCCTTGCGCGCGGCCTGCCCGGGTTAGATCCCTGATTTCCCATATGGTCCCCCAAGCACTGCCAGGAGTGATTCCTGAGTGCAGAGCCAGGAGCAACCCCTGAGCATTGTCAGGTATGACCCAAAAAGGGGAGGGGGGGAGGACAAGGGAAAAACAAACGGTGAAAGACAAGTGAACCAGAGAACTGGGCTTTTTGAGAGCTGGGGGTTTGGATGGGGGCAGGAGGGCCGAGGGATCCCGAGACAATGATGGAGGGTGTGGGGTGGGAACACTGGATTCATACAATCTTGCTATGACAGGGCTGTCAATCACGATGCCTCAAATTAAAAATAGAATCATAATGAAGAACATGACTGAGTGCTGATACCTCAGAGAATGAGCTCTGCTTCTCTGCGGTCCCAGTGAACTGTCCCAGACTCCATGGACTGCTCCATAACATGCTGGTGGCCCTGGCTGACTTTACCTTCTGGGAAAACAGGGCTCCGCTCCATGAAAACCTCCTGGCTCTCATGGCCAACTCTCCGTCCCCTCAGGATTCATCCCATTCTCATCTCCCTCTGATCACTCTCACACAAGCGAGAGCGACATTAGATGCCTCATCTGTGGGTCTCTGCCACTGAGGTCCCTAATGCCGTTTAATTCATTTATGGCACAGATCAATCAGATTAGCTGGTATAGAGGGCGGAGCGTTCAGTCAATTTGTGTGAATGAAAGAAGTCCCCTGCACCCTCTGGATCACATTCTGCCATTATGCACCTTAGGAGATGAAACTCACAAAAAGCGAGCCCAAATATACACCAAAAGGAAAAGAAAAGGGAACCAAGACAGACAAAAGTCCAAATTCTCTCACTCCCAATCTCTGCTTTTCCATCTCGATGCACATGTTCTCTGTCTGAGCTTTATTTTCCTACCAACTCTCAGACCCTCCAGACTTCCGTAGCTCCGTCTTTACCCATCATCTCAGTGCAGAGTTAGGGTCTCAGGGGAAGTCTTGCAGCCTGAACCGGGCCCCCTTCCTTATCTGTTCCTCTATGTCCAAGAGTCATGCTCATTTCCTTTGTGTGAAAAAAAAATTTTTAAGTATAAAGCATGCCAATAATACCTCTCCCCGTGAACCTGAAAGGCTCTATCTCCTCACTACAATACACAACCCCCCCCAAGTAAGAAAGCCTTTGCTATTGTAGCCCCGCAGTCCCAGTAATGGCACAACGATTCTCACTAAGTATTTGTTGCATTTATAAATCAACCACTTAGGACCTCTCCTCAAGGAGGAATGTATCTGCGATGCAGAGTCTGCCTCACGACTAGCATAGGTAAAAGTGGCATATTGTTCCTGTACATTATTAAAAGGTATTTCTTCTCGCAGTCAGATAATAGACTTTGTAAATAACACACACTCAGTGCTTAAACACAGATGTTCTGTTGTAGACTCTGGGAAAAGCATGAGAATCTTTCTCTCTCAGTGGGCTCACAAGAAGGAAACGTCATTTTATCCAGAGAGCAAATCAAACTGATGCTACCAGTGTTACACAGAATTCCTGGCCAGGACAGAAATTATGGATTATGAATTATGTAGACAGCTGCACGAGGTGTTTAAGAGGAATAATCTTACTGGGTTTGGCCATTATGCTGGAAAAAAAATTTTTTAAGCATACAACACTACTTGCCAATTATATTCCGCTTAACCAGAGAAAGCCAAGTCCCATTTCCGGTGGTCAAATCTCTTAAGGAATCTAGAAAGAAATGATGACAACTTGGTATAATTCCTTTCATTTTTTCACAAGTCCAGGAAATCCAAAATCATTTAATTTGACAACAAACACTATTGGCAGCATGACCTCTGGAATTAAACCACAGAAGTAAATGTATTATTTCTACTCTTGTCTTCCGCTATTTTTTGTTTAGTTTTTTGTTTTGGGCACCGATGATTTCCAATACCGTTCATGATAGGATGTCACACTTACAATGTTCCCACACCACACCCAGAATGTCCGCTGCCCTCCGCCACTGTCTCAGCATCCCTCCTCTCTCCCACCTTCCATCCCTGCTCCCACCCACCACCTAAATTGGTTTTATAGACCAGTTCTCATGTTCTGTTGGCTCTGGCCATTGGTTATTCCCTTCTGTGTTTCTTTATATCCCACACTGAGAGATCATTCTCTGTCTGTCCCTCTCCTGGCTGAGTCCACTCAGCATGATACTCTCCTGATCCAGCCACATAATGGCAAACAGCACAACTTTATCTTTTCCGTTTGTTCTTTTTTTGTGTGTGCTGAATCATTTATTTTTTTATTTTTTTTAAAATTTTTTTAATTTTTTTTATTTTACAATTACAAAGATATACAATTAAAAAATTCATATTTGGGTTTTGGTCACACAGTGTTCCATCCCGCCACCAGTGCCCATCTCCCACCACCAAGGTCCCCGGTTCCCTTCCCCCTCCCCAGCCCGCCTCCATGGCAGGTTCTTTATTTCTTTCCCTTTCTCTTTTCCTTCCCCTCCAGACTATGGATTACAGAACATACATTAAAAAGTTGTCATGTGTATCCTTTTGCCTCTATTTAATGCTCAGTTCTAGGTTGGCATTAGTACCCTTGACAATTGTTAGCACACTGTTCCATTTTCTGTCTTACCTAGCCTCTGACTCCCACACGCTTGTGATAATTTCCACCTTTGACAAGACCTCCTGATATATGTTTCACTTGACCTTGGATATTGGTATCATAATATGTACATATATATTTATGTCATGCAAATAAATGCAGTCATTCTGTATCTGTCTCTCTCCTTCTGGCTAATTTCACTCAACATAATCTTCTCCATGTCCATCCATTTATAGGCAAATTTTATAACTTCGTTTTGTGTAATAAAACTCTTCTGGTTTCATGGTCTGTTGTTGGTCCTACAAATCAGGGTGAGAACAGTGCCCTCCAGTGGAAGACCAAGAAACAAGAATTGAAAAAAGATGCCCTCCCCATGTGCATGAAACTTATGATTACATGACGTCACTAATTTTAGACTTCCCTTAGTAAAGTCCCAGTTTTGGTATATTATACCATCCCCTCCTTGGCACTTGGGAAAAAAATAACCTATCACTGTTAAGTTGGGCTATCTTAAGAGGTGTTGGAATTAGGCAATCGTGTGGTCAGAAAATGTGTTTATATGCTCAGATTTGTCTTAAGTGGATGGATCAAACTGGGTTATAAGTCAAGATGCTTAATCAAAAGTACAGCACAATACTTCCTTGGCCTCATCTTCCTTTATTACTAAACCAGGGGGTAAATGCAAATGCTAAGATATTGTCAGCACCTGTGACTCTGATAAACACAGAGATAATCTCTGACATTATCTTTGAGGATTTGACTCCAGCTGCAAGGGAAAGAAAACCAAAAATAAGCAAATGGGATTACTTCAAATGAAAAAGTTTCTGCTCCTCAAATGAAACTCTGATTAAAATGAAAAGATACAAGGCAAATATTGTATGCATGTGACAAAGGATACTACACAAAATACACAAAGATTGGACCAGGAGACAGTACATAAGTACAGCACCTGCTCTGCATGTGGCTGACCCTGGCCCATCCCTGGCACAGCATATGGTTCCCCCAAGACTACTCTGTGTGATCCCTGAGCCAGGAGTAAGCCCAGATGTGGCCCCAAATCAAAACAACATCAAACAATATCATTATCAACAACAACAGCTTTCCCCCAAATATAAAAAACTCAATAACTACCATTAAGAACAAACCAAATAAAAAAAAATAAAAATAGTTTAAACAGTCATTTACCAAGAACAGAGATAGCCAATAGGCATATTAAAAAAATACAAGCCTTTATCACTATTATAAAGAAAAAGAGACAGACATGGGCAGAGCTGCTACTGGCTCTCCCTGTGCCCAGCGGCTCATGAGGCGCCCGGGAGGGATGGCAGGTTCTAGCCCTGGCCCGCCACCCCAGCAGAGCCTCACAACAAGCCAGACGACCCCCCACTCCATGAGGGCCTCCCATTTTCCACATCCAGACTTCCCCTCGTCAGAATTCTACCCAGCACACCAGCCTATTACAGCCCGCCTCCAAGCTGCCACGCGGTTCATCAATAAATGCTGGATTTTGAGATGACTACAAGAGTATGCTACCCGCACGGCAGAGCCTGGCAAGCTACCCGTGTCGTATTTATATGCCAAATACCAGTAACAATTATAGACCTCATTCCCATGACCTGATGGAATGGTTTGAGGCTCTTTATGTTCCTGGAGCAAGCTGGTGCCCGTGGGCTCTACTTGCATGAGACAGGACATATGGAGATGTTACTGGTGCCCGCTCGAGCAAATCAGTGATGAACGGAAAACAGTGATACAGTGATAAAGAAAACGCAAACCAAATATTACCTCCTATCTGCAAAAATAACCTATGTAAAAAGACCAGAAAAAAAGCCAAGGCAAGAGTGTGGAGAAAAAGGAACATATGTTCTCTGTTGACAGAAGTGCAAATTGATGGAGAGCCTACTAAAAATGCCTGGAGGTGTCTCACATCAAAAAATCAATCTATAGTAGTTAGAGAGATAGTACAGTGGGTAGGACCCTGACTTCCATGCTGCTGAGCTGGGTTTAATCCCTCCCCACCCCCAACCCCACCCTGACTAAAATGATCCCTGGGTATAGAGACAGGCGCATGGCTAGATGTGGGTCCCAAGCAAAACATAAAGCAAATCCCTAGCAAAGGAAGAGAAAAAAGCTGAAAGAAAACACTCCCCTGGGCCAGAGAAATAGTACAGAGATTAAGGTGCTTGCCTTGTGCGCAGTCAACTCTGGTTTAATTCCCTTCATTGCAAATAGTAAGCCAGGGAGTAAGCCACAAGCACTGTTGGGGGGTTGGGAGTAAGCCATAAGCACTGTTGCTGTTATTATTATTATTATTATTTATTATTATTATCATCATCATTATTATTCAGTTATGGGGCTACACCTAGATCTGTTCAGGGCTTACTCCTGGCTTTTCTCAGGGGTTACTCCTGGAGGGACCCAGGGGATCAGATGAGGAATCAAGCCCTAGCCATTGTACTATCCCTCAGACCGTGCTTTGAAGAGGTGTAAAGCTGTATGGTAAACAGATACACGCTTACACTGAAATAAGCCAAAACTAGTTCAATAAAATAAAATAAAATAAAATAAAATAATAAAACAACATGAACACTGAAACAAAGTAAATCCAAACTAGGCATCAGGACAACTATACCAAGTATGTGGACTGAAAACACAATTTTAAGTAAGCAGTCTATTTATTTCACCAAAGAATGAAGACCCACATTTAAAATATGAGCTGTTTATGCCCAGAATTCTGTCAGCAACTATTCACCTGAGAAGGTATCGGTTCTTTCATCACTCTAGAAGCCAACAAGCTGCCCCCAGAGTGTTCTCCATAGCTACTGGTTCTCCTCTGAGCTCGCTTCTGTCTAATGGGGCCGCTGAAGCCAGAAGACCTGAACATAAACAGGCCTGTTTGGAGAACAGCAGCAGGCATCAAACACGAGATGAGCATTGGAACCCGCCTCCAGATGAGCCCTTGCTCACCTACCGCTGCGGGCAGGCAGCCCCCAGTTCTCACTGGATGACTCCATCCCATACACAAGACAAGTCAGAGGTAAGACCGAACACGATTAAAAGCTTCAGCATTGGCAGGTACATGCCTCAACGCAGAAGATGTTAAGATGATGCCCTAAAATAGAAGTAGAATAAAACCATCCATTGGACACTTCAAGAATCGGAACCAAATGAAGGGAAGGGGAAGGTTCTTGGATACCTTAAATATTGCTCAGACACAACTCAGGATGCATTTGAGTCTCCCCACACAGGCTTAAAAGACAACAGTAAAAAAAAAAAACCAACAATTTCCTATCTCTCTTTTGGTCATTGCAATCCACAGTTCCAGGTGGGTTTTTGGACTATGTATGTTTAAATAATCCATCCCCAGGCGAATCTCTATGTTGGAAAGCACTTGAGAATGCTGTACATTTTTCAGACTTCAAAAGAAGTACTATGTATCTGTAAATCACACCTCTATCACTGAGTTATTTCACGAACTCTCAGAAACATCCTAAGCCTAGAGTCTTTGAAGCACCATCCTTCCATATCTTGCCATATAACCCTCTCCAAGCTAGTAGCAATTTTTAATCTCTGTTCCTTTAAATGAGGAAATTGGGCATAGCAAAAATTTTCTAGGTCAGGTCTGCGCAGGAATGTTGTTGGCTGGAGCTTCAGTCATCTGGACTCGTTTCAGTTGGGGACAAGGAATCCATCGACAATTTCTAGCCAGTGCCTTGGGCTGCCATGATCTGTTGGCAGAGTCTTAGTTCTTCATCCCCTGGGCGCTATACAGGAGACAAAGGTATTCTCATGGCTTGCAGCCAACTTGACCAGCAGGTGATCCAAAAGAGAAAAGGAGGAAGCTTGGTGCCTTCTACACACTAATCTCTAAAACTGTACACCATCACTCTCACTTTTGCATTCATTAGAAATGAGTCACTAAGTCTAACTCACACTTCGTCTTTTGAAGTGAGTGCCGAAGAATTTAGGGACATGCTTTATTTAGGTTTTGTTTTGGGAGGGGCAAGTTTCTAGACCACACCAAGTGCTGCCGAGGGATCCTCCTGTCTCTGTGCTCAGGATCACTCCTGGTAGAGCACAGGGAACCTTACGCAGTGCCAGGGATCAAACTGGGGTCAGCTGCATGTAAAGCTGGTGCCTTAACCCCTATACTGTCTCCCTGGCCTTTGTGGACATATTTTAAACCACCCCAAAATTTGCTGTGTCTTACTCCAAAAGGAAATCAAAACTAGAGATGCAAGAAACATCTCTGGTAATGCTCCGATATTACAGGAATCTGGACACAGGTAGAATCAAGAACCTGAGTGACCAATATATTATTCCCATTTTCTGAAGTAAAGGCTCAACTAGGTTTAGATTAGGGTGGAAGCATGTCTGTGTACAAAATTAAAAGCCAAAAAGACTTGAAAATGCAATCCTACTTTTCGCATTTTAGTTACACACATCACTTAGCCAATAAGCAACCGGTGGCTCTCTTTACAAAAATTATTTGCTATTTTCCAGTGTTGAGTACATGGAATTGGGGTAAGAACTGTTGTAAGAGCCGAAGGCTATGAAATCAAAATCGTGTTGGACTATAGTTAACTGCGTACCCTTGAGACTAATGACTACCAGCACGTTCCTTATACAGAAGGTCTATATGGCAGAAGGTGCCGCGGCCATCACAACGGTTCTCTGGGTTCCTTCTGCAGATCTCTCTGAGCACGTGCTCCTACCAGAAGAGACACTCATCTCCCCGGCTCCTGGCTGTGTTTTCTTTCCAGTGGACATGTCCTACCTGTGGTGACAGTCTGAGCAATTACGTCTGACCAAGCCCTGTTTAAAAAAAAAAAAAATCAACCCAAACTGCCCAAAGCAACCTGAGCTGGTGACTTTTCTCAAGGACTTTCAATTGCTTCCCTGAATGTTCCAATGCATTTTCGTTCATAGCGAGGGTGAGTGAGCAAGAAAAGGAAGTCACTATGAACACTTCTGGAGAGAGCTTGTGCTGGTGGGTATGTCTCCACGGATGTATGTTTAAGTATTTACCTAGACACAGACACAGATATATAAAATAAAAAACAATAAAAGCCAGACAGAATTTGTCTGTTGTCAGAACAGGAACTTCCTCAGAGCTCCAGAGAAACTAATTTGGCTCTAAGCACAGCTGCTAAAGAAAATGTCAGTCTACACAGAAAACAACCTTCCAGCCACTGAGGAGAATGAAAGTTGTTGGAGAAAACTCATTCCCAATTCTTTTTCAAACTCTCTTCTCATCCTCTCCTCCCCAGTGTTTTCAGGCGCTTTTAAAAGATCTAAGAAATTCTACCATTCAGGGACAACTCATTGTGGTGAGACATGCAATATTAAACCACCCCATGGCCATGCGAGAGGAAAAAATAAAAATGAAAAGCATACTCATGCAGAGATAAGAAAAGAGCTTGCAAAACAGCACTCAAAATTTTCCAAAGCATTTGAAGAGGTGGGTAATGTACATAGATCAAGTTTGTTGGGTTTTTATTTTTTTTCAGTTATCTTAGCCTGTAAGTAAAAAATCCAAGGTGCATTAAAAGAATAAGTCTAAATGCCCCCTGAAGACATAAAAGATGCTCGTGAGAGGAAACCCTTGAGGTGTGCAGGTTTCAGCAAGCCACCTGCAGGCTTCCCCTTTCCTCAGAGAATAAGAGGAAAATTACTGAAATTAGAAGCACTTACAGTCTTTCCATATTTTGAAAGTCAACTGCGGGCCAGAGTTTTGTTGAAATTGAAAAGAAAATCAAAGCTCGTTAATGCACCACTAGAACTTTGGATTTGAGGGGCCAGTCGGGCCTTTTCCTTGCTTTCCTTTCTTTCCTTCTCCTCCACCCCCTGCAATTGTGTAGTCACGCCAACTTTCCTATAAAGTTGCTTCGCTGTCACTGGCACCAGTTTTTAGAACTCATTCCAATTCACAGCGAGGCTCAACCCTTCCAAACTCAGGATGCCCAGAGCACATTCCCAAAAGCCTTTTTTCCTATGTTCTTCCTTTTTTTTTTTCATTGCTGTGGTCACAATATTGGGGGCGGGCGGGAAGAGGTTACACATACGTGTCCGTGGTGAGCACATGCATCATAGCACGTGGAGGCTCCAGAGACCTCCAAGGTCACCCTCAGAGATGCTCAGAGTGGCCCTAGGGCCCTGGGGTAGAAACCTGGATCCCAGAGCATGTACAGAGCTCGCAGTGCTGTATCTCCAGCCCCTGGCAGACACCTCATTAAGTGGTAGCTCTCGCAAAGGCCTACGGTTGGTCAGTGCAACCAACAGAACAAAAGCTTCTGCTTTCAGGATGAGTTACGGAGGGCACCAAAGGCTTCGCTCTTGAGCTTGTTTCTTTCTCTCTCTGATTGCTCATTTGGGGAAAGCCAGTTCCCTGTCACTGAGCAGCCCTATGGAGAGGGACAGGAAAACGCGGTCCCTGGCCCCAGTCATGCCTTCAATGCTGCCTCTCAGCTAAGTCTCCAAGTGACCGTCATGCACCGGGATTCTTGTCCCTTACCAACTGGAGGAGAGAGAACAGACACTGGTTGTGTTAAGTTGTGGAATAGTTAGACACACAACAACAAATACAGCAGCTTTCTGTGATACAGGGCTTCACTTGGCTGCTGTCGATGAGGGCTTGAAATGACTTTTATCAGCTTTTGAGAGGGGCGAGGCCAGGGGAAAGAATAGTAGTCATGTAACCTTATTTGTTGCTTACTGCGCCTAATTTCTACATTAAACTTTATCCTAGGGGCTGGAGCGATAGCCCAGTGGGTAGGGTGTTTGCCCTACCCGGTTCAATCCTCGGCATCCCATATGGTCCCCAGAGCACTGCCAGGGAGTAATTCCTGAGCCAGGAGAAACCCCCTGAGCATTGCCGGGTGTGACCCAAAAAGCAAAAAAAAAAAAAAAAAAAAACAAAAAACCTTTATCCTAGGCAAATGTTTACCCAAAGACACACAACACAAAACAAAACAACAGCATCCATGCAAGGCTTGGAACTAGCTCCATTTCCAGTATGGACAGGGGGTGTTCTCAGAACGCAACCCCTAGGTATGAGTTGTCTGAGGGGGTGACGGAGTGGGACAAGACTGGAAGGAGTAGAACTGACTGACTTCACTTAGAGACGTGAAATTTGGAAACGGAAGAAAGCCCTGAAGGCTGGGAGACGTGGGTAAAGTAAGAGCTGAAGGGAGGGAGAATCCGACAATGCTGCGGGCGTGCCGGGAGGCAAATCTCCAAAAGGGTCAGGGGAGATGTGGAGAGCATGTGGTGGCCAGAACAAATATCCACAGCTTCTGACCATTCCCTGTGGGCCAAATACGGCCCCGTGAGCACAAGGAGGATGAGAGAGTGACCAGCAACAAGAGTCCCACAGAGGAGAGGTAAAAGGTGGACCATTTAAGAAGAAGACCAACAGGAGTTTGGGGAAAGACCAGGATGGCTGAATACAGCTGAAGGAGGCTCAGGAGAAGAAGGTGAGTGACAGAAGCAGCATGGATGGGGACACCAGCCCTCAGGGCGCTGGCTGGGACGAGGCGTCCCTACACTCCCACAGCTACTTCCTCTGCGAACTACGTCAGAGGATAAAAGCTAGCCCAGACCCAGCACTGCAGCGAAGCACGTCCGTTCATGCACAGGGTGTGCTTCTGGTATGGGACAGTCTGTGTGACAAAACAAACATCAGAAATATCCTGGATGGTCCAAAAATGAAAGGAGAGTAAATGAGGAAGCTGTTTCCACTGATATCACCTCAGCCATAGAAGTGGCTCCCATCGACTTCGTTATTTTTGATATAGTCAAAGCCTGGTTAAAGAGAACACCGCCTGAGCGAGATGTGTGGAAGGCTCAGAAATGATCTTATAGCTTCCCAACAGGCTGTGGAGCAAAGCGTGGAGAACTACATTAGTGTATTAATTATCCATTGCCAACAGCCATTCTGGGAACAAGAGAAAGATCACCAAAGCGCCCACGGAGGCCCTAAACAACATTTCAATTTTGTTTGGGGGACTGGAGGGTTCCCTAGGCAGTGGACACTATCCAAATTCCTTGGACAGTGTCCAAGTTGTCGCTCAGCTGTTTTTTGCAGCTCCACAGGAAGACAGACCAATGTGCCCAGCTCTTGGGCAGACTGGGCTAGACTAAGACCATCTCAGGATCTCATGGGACAGAAGGAAAAGGAGCTATGTTTCATCAGGGTGGAAGTCATAGGCCACGGGGATTACAGAGCCTCTCCTTCCCGAACACACAAGGCTAGTGTCCATCTGGTTTTGCTTGCCGGGAGGCCATCTCTACCCCAAACACAGTAACAGGGAAGGGAAGTGAGGTTGAGGGACCGGTGCACACAGCAGCCTGAATTACACAGGATGGAGCCTGCATCAGCATTGTCGCCCAGCTTCCTCTCACCCCCCAGCCACTTGGTCCCAGAGTGGACATGAGGAGAGAAGAGGAAAGGCAAAACTTGCCATGAGCCTTGAGGAAACGCACTGTGCTTGGGGATTTATTCATCTCACCCCCAAAAGCAAGGGGGATCCCGCTTGCTGCAGGTGGTAAAACTGGGCTTCACAGAGCGCCCTGCTAGGTCATCTGAGGCAGGTGAGTCCCGGGCGTGGGGACTGGGTGAGATCAGAGTGGGCAGAAGAGGGTCCCCGCTGAGTAACTGCAGGCTGAGGGAAGCTGAGTTAGCTGCCAGGGAGGCAGCAGGCAAAGAGAGGGCCAGGAATGCTGACTCGGTGCCAGGCAGGGAGTGCAGGGAAAGTCCGTGGCAAAAAGGAGACTCTGGCCAAGAAAAGGGGTTTTGAACTCCACAAGTCTGGTCCATCGCCTCAACCACTCGGCCACGACTACAACAGAACTCCACAAGTCTGGTCCATCGACTCAACCACTCGGCCACGACTACAACAGAACTCCACAAGTCTGAACTGTATCTCCTGGACAATGGGGGAGACGAATGCTTCCAAGAAGAGGCACCCTCCTCGGCGCAGGCAGCTGGCTAAGGAAGTCTTATCACTGCACTCTTCCACCAGTGGAACTTGGAAAGACAAACGCTGAGAGCAAACTCTTCCCGGTGTTGGCAAATCTCAGGGAAATGCTCCACAGCCTCTCGGGAAGGAAAGGGCAGAGAGCCGGGTACTTCCCTCCCTGTGCCTTCGCCTGCTATGACGGTAATCAGGACTGTTGGGCACAGCGTAGAGGGGTACTGCTGGCACCGAGATGATTCGTTGACTTTGACACTCAAAGTAAGCCGAAGTGATGGGTTGTGGTGGAGAGGTAGTACAGTGGGTAGAGCCCCAGGTTCAATGCCTGGCACTACAATATGCCCCCCCAAGTATTTGTTTTTTTTTTTTTGCTTTTTTGGGTCACACCCGGCGATGCTCAGGGGTTTCTCCTGGCTCTGCACTCAGGAATTACTACCGGCGGTGCTCGGGGGATCATATGGGATGCCAGGGATCGAACTCCAGGCCAGGCATGGGCGGGCTACGTGCAAGGCAAATGCCCTACCGCTGGGCTATCGCTCCGGCCCCTCCCGCCCCAGTATTGCCAGGAGTGATCCCTGAGTGCAGAGCCAGGAAAAACCCTGGGTACAGTGAGGTGTCATCTCCAAAACCAGCAAAACTAAACCCAAAATCAACAGAAGGGGGGTAATGGGTGGGGAGAAAGGACAGTGGGTAGGGAAATGCCTTACATGCAGCCAATCCCTGGCATCATATATGTCCCCGAACCCTGCAGGAGTGACCCTGAGCACAGTGCCAGGAGGTAAGCACAGAGGGCCATGGGACTGTGACTCCAAAACCAAAACTAAACAAAAATCAAAATCAGTCCAAGGGGGAGGGCTAAAAAAGATTCAAAGGGCTGAGCCCAAAGTCTGCCCTCTGGCACTGTGCGGTCCCCCAAGGATCACTGGGTGTGAGCCCCAGATCAAAAGCCATAGAGGGAAGGACATCTGCTCATGCCATCTCATAGATCATATTCGATACTTAGGAACAGTGACTGTCTCCGTATTTGGGTCTAGATATACTATAAGTCAGGGGGTTAGGGCAAATGTGATCTGGACAGTAAAACAGTAAATCTGTCTTCTCATCTGGGCTTGCCCTGCTCCCACAAATATAGCCTGCAATGATTCGCTGTCTTGAGCCTTGGTTTCCTCTTCGATAAAAGACTTAAGGACCCGCTGCTGGGGCCAGAGCAAAGCACAGCAGGTAGGGTGTTTGCCTTGCCTGCAGTTGACTTGGGTTTGATCCCGCGCAGCATCCCATACGGTCAAGCACCGTCAGGAGTGATTCCTGAGTGCAGAGCCAGGAGAAACCTCTGAGCACAGCAGGAGTGACCCAAAAAGCCAACAACAACAACAACAACAACAACAACAACAACAACAAAAGACAGACCTGCTGCCTTGCCCGACTGTCAGAAAGGCCACAGAGAGAAGCGCTGACAGACCCAGCCAAGCTTGTGAGCGGTCAACACCATGCTCAAGCAGAACCAGCCTGGGCTCCTCCTGGACTGCTCCCCACAGCAGACCGGGCCTCAAATGGACAGACTTTAGCCGGATCCACCAGAACACCCGGCCACCTCCTCTGGAGCACAGTTGCTTCAGCCACTGATGCTGAAACTAACTCTGCTGCTGAGGTTTTGACTCCTGCTGCAGGATTCTTATTTCTTCTGCCTCGCTGGACCAGGAAGCCGCCAGGGTAGGTAACCCTCTAAGGCGGGGGTTTGTGTGTGTGTGTGTGGGGGGGGGGGGGGGGAGCAGCTACTCAAGGAGCCTGCAGAGACACAAATAAAGCCAGAGACTCTCTCCTGTCTCTGGCCCGTTCTCAGTGCTCGGAGAAGCCAGATACACAGTGCCCAGCCCAGCCACAATCTCTTTATTTCCCTTTTACTCTCAAACCTTGGGGGAAGGAAAATGTGACGCTCAATGCAAGTTAGTGCTCACAGGAATTAAAGTCCTCTGTCTTCTTTGCCCAGGTGAACTGGGCCCTCAAACCGAGGTGATACTTTCAGCAACCACCTGGTTCTTTCCAGAGGCATGTAGCAAATACCAGCCCTTTCCCCACCATGGAGGTCCCCGCCTCCATCACCTTCTGTTGCCTTCCCTCTCACAGGCTCTTGGGTGAGTCAGCAGGTGGGTCACGCAACTGGGAGACACGCCCTTCAACTGCAATTACAGAGCTGGGTGTGCCCCGGAAGTTGATGGCAACACATGCACTTTGACTTTTCAGACTTCCTTGCCCTCCTGTGGCAAGCAGAGAGAGCACAACCACTCACTGAGAGATGCAACGGGCGCTGCTGCAACACATCTCCCGAGTAACTTTCAGGACCAAGAGGAGCAGGAGATGCTTTGCAGACTCCCTCGACAGGGGAACATGCCCCTTCAATGGGTGAGTACCAGGCCAGCTCTAGCCTCTTCTTCACAAGGGTGCCATTCACTCTGGGCTGAAAGAGAGAGGCCCGAATCACGCAAGGAGTCGTCTTTTGAGCTGCAGGAGAGAGTCCACAGAGAAGCCTACCACAGTTTCTCAGCCAGGCTTTTGGCAGCCTCTTTGCTGTTTTTCTCCAAAGGCAGGCCAACAAGCTCCAGGCCCTTCAACGGCCCCTTTAGAACTGCCACAGTTGGTGATTAACAGCCTCTCCGGACAAGAGTGATCTGCTACTCACTATAGATTTGGCAGCTACGTGCATCGCTTCAAAGTGAAGAGAAACACATGTATTCATTGTCCCATTTCCTTGGGAAGCTCGGAAGTTGTAGACTAAGTGAGTGGTGGAGCTACTGAAAGAACTGTGAGAGAAGGATTAGGGGTGACGGGTCCGTATTCCTCAAACGACATAACCTCATGGGCAAGGGCTTCATTCCCCTGCTAATTACGAGTCAGGGCTAAAGAGGGGTGCCAACCTCTCTCCTCCTTTATGAGCCGCTGGAAGAACAAGGCGGCATCTCTAACCCAAGGCGTGTCCAGGCAGCCCAAAGACTGTCGTGTCACAGGAGAGTCAAGGGTAGACCGTCTGGAGACCCTCTTGTGTCTATTATCACAATGGCCATTTACGGACGGTCTCCCCTCCTTGGCCACTGATTTACTGAGTTGACCCTTCGAGGTGCCAACAATCATACGCTCTCCCCACAGGGGAGAAAGATGGCAAAACAGAGGAAGTCCATGGCCTGTGGAGGCCCTAATCCACAATCCCTCTGTCCTCTGGCCTTTTCCCTCCATCAGAGTCTAGAAAAAGTAACACACACGAGACTACACTGATCTTCTGGTTTTAAAGTATGTCTGTCAGAGACCAGAGCAATAGCACAGTGGGTAGGACATTTGCCTTGCACGAGGCAAACCCAGGTTCGATCCCGGCATCCCATATGGTCCCCGAGCACCACCAGGAGTAATTCCTGAGTGCAGAGCCAGGGGTAACCCCTGAGTATAGAGGGTGTGACCCCCAAAAAAATAGAGCATGTCTGTTGGGACAGTGTCAGAGATGTACTGCCTTGCGTATATGGCCCCAGTTCAATTCTTGACACCACTTTCATATGCTGTATGCGACAAGGAGTGACCCGAGCACAGAGCCAAGATTGACACTTGAGCGCAGAGTGAGCCCTGAGAACCAACCCCCCAAACAAAATACCTGTCACCAAATCATTCTGACTGTTCAGATGCTAATCAGCCAGCTATCTCCTACTTGTATAATTTACAGATGTCACAAAATCATACAGCGTGTTCACTCATGAGCATTCCCCCATGTGCACTGGATATACATAACAATAATAGAAGCAACAGTCTAGTACTCAGGCAGTATTTATTGAGTATCTAATAACTGACAAACTTAGAGTGCTTGAAATAATCCATGACATAGGCTATGCTGGTAATTTTATTTGTTTTCACATCTAATCTCCCACCACTCTCAGCTTCTCCTGCCCCCAGGCCAGGACCTGACTCACCATATCTACATGCATGAATATCTACATCCTACATCTATGTAGATATCCTACATAAATATCTACATATCTACATCCACTCCCCATGTCCCTGGAACACTGCCCCCTTCCTAGAGTTAATCACCCTACACTGAGCTCACTCCTAGCACAATCTCTTGTGGAACCTAGAGATCCAGGTATATACCTTTGTTCTGGCGTGCTAACTATAAAAAGATACTTGTCTGAGGCTCCAAATCTTTAGTAATATATACCAAAAAATTACTCAGACGGGATTGGAGAGATAGTACAGCATGTTGGGCTTTTTGCCTTGCATGCAGCCAACCTAGGTTTAATCCCCAGCATTCCATACGGTTCCATGAACACCCCCAGAAGTAACATGATCAGAAGTAATTCTTGAGTATAGAGACAGACATGGGGCAGAGCTGCTACTTGCTCTCCCTGTGCCCAGCCGCTCACAAGGCGCCCAGGAGGGATGGCGGGTTCTAGCCCTGGCCTGCCACCCCTAGCAGAGCCTTGCAACAAGCCAGGCGACCCCCACTCCGAGGGGCCTCCATTTTCCACATCTGGACTTCTCTCGTCAGAACTTCCCAGCAGACCAGCTTATCATAGCCCGGCTCATCGGATCCACCCTCTGCAGTCTTTTTTAATCCGGCCCAGGTATGCTGATCCAGAGACAGACATGTGGCAGAGCTGCTACTTGCTCTCCCTGTGCCCAGCTGCTCACGAGGCGCCCAGGAGGGATGGCGGGTTCTAGTCTGGCCTGCCACCTAGCAGAGCTTTGCAACAAGCCAGGCGACCCCCACTCCATGAGGGCCTCCATTTTCCTCATCCGGACTTCTCTCTCGTCAGAACTCCACCCAGCAGACCAGCCTATCAGAGCCCGGTTTGCGTGGCCATGCGGCCGCACAGTTCATCAATAAATGCTGGACTTAGAGATGACTACAAGAGTATGCTACCTGCATGCATGGCAGAGCCTGGCAAGCTACCGTGTTGTATTTGATATGCCAAATACCAGTAACAATTATAGACCTCATTCCGGAATGGATTGAGGCTCTTTATGTTCCTGGAGCAAGCAGATGCCTTTGGGCTCTACTAGCATGAGACAGGACATATGGAGATGTTACTGGGGCCCACTAGAGCAAATCGATGATGAGCGGGAAAAAAAATAGTGATAGAGCCAGGAGTAACCCCTGAGTATCACCAGGTGTGATCCAAAATGCCAATAAATAAGTCAAATACAGCAATAAAAAAAAACAAACTCTGAAAAAGAAAGTCATGTTATTTTTGGTCAAAAAATCAAAGAAATTGTTGGAAATAATACCAGCCTATAACTGGCATTGGATGAACTGAGCCTACATGAGATATACATAACCTCTAAATGTATGTATTGCAAACCACAATGTGTAAGAGACAGAGAGCAAGAGAGACAGAGAGACAAAGAGCGAGAGAGACAGAGAGAGGGAGAGAAAAGAAGCAAAGTGCGCCATAGATGCAGGCTGGGGAGGGTGGAATCTGGGGACACTGGTGGTGGGAAATGGGCACTGGTGGAGGCATGGGTGCTGGAACACTGTATGACTGAAACCCAATCATGGACATCTTTGTAATTGCATATCTCACGGTGGTATAATAAAATTTTTTTAAAAATGAAGACCTGGGGAGATCACAAAACCCAGATCCCTGCAGGAATAACACCCCAGCCCATCACCACAGTAGACCAATAGCTCAGACTCTTACCAAGCTTATAAACCGTCTACCTAGCTGATGGTTTACTTTTTAGTGACGGCAACACCCAAAGAGCTGTTTGTGTAGCGCTGTTCCCCAGGGCAGCAGACAAAGAAATAAATAATTCTTTAGATATTACCTGAAAAATGTAAACAGTAGCCTCCATTTTACAGGAATATTAAAATATCCAAGCATAATAGGGTCAGGTGAAGTTGACATAGAAATGAAAGCTCCATCAAGAAAATTCCAAGGGAAACTCAATTTAAACTTTGCTTTCAAGCGCTGTACACTCTCAACAATATTTATATCACATTAACATCAGTAGCAGCTTGTTTACATTTATCAGCCAAGAAATGTTCTTCCATCTGGTCACATACCCGGCATTACACACATATTTTAAAGTTATTCCAACTCTTGCATGTGTGGGAAACAGAGAGGTTATTTCATGAAGCCAATTTGGAAGAAGTCAAGTGCTAAATATGCCGCGGAGCACCCGCTTAGCCCACAGAGACTGACATTTTTCGTGCAGCCTGCCAGTCAGACGTCTACTCTGCTTTCTCACTTCGCTCACCCACCTCTACAAACGTTTGCACTGACATTTTGCCAAAGAGCCATCCCACAAATGCCTAATGGGGAGGGAAAGGAGTACAACTAAAGCAGGAATCCCGAACAGTGGAGGCATCGTTACAGGAATCCTGGTCCCATGAAGGCCTCGGGACTTTTCTCAGGGCCACAACCTTCCAGTAGCAACCTACTCGGGCCACACGCAAGACACCAGCTCATACAGTGGCGGTGTGATTACTGTCTGACTCCATCATCAACACCCCCAGAAATCCATGGGAAGTGTGTAACAGACTCGGTGTTTCCAGATTGAAAGTCCACTTCTGAGCGTATACATCTCGTCTGATGCAAAGCCTGTCAAATGGGATAAATCCATTACTAACTGTTTGATATACAACATCTAGGAGCTTTGTAGTGCATACACACATCTAGTGTATGCAACATTAGTTCAAGTACACAAATGACTAATCCTCATTATTAAATCTTCCAAGAACAAATAAAGCCCAAGCGCGAGCCATGCCCAGGCTATGGGAGAACCCGCCCAGCCTTACCAGACAGCTTTAGCTCTAGGAGGGCTCTGCCCCTGGGGCCTCTGATGAACCACTGACAAGAAAAGGAGCTCAGGCCCCCAGGGGGACCTTTGGAGCCCTAAGAGAAAAGTCAGGATTCCTCCAAATCTGGGTATACCCTGCCACAGGCATGATTTTGTATTTCTCAAGTTGGCCGTCTCTCCACTCTGCAAGTACAGAGAATGCCATACAGTTCTGGTAACACCAGAAGACTCTTCCTGCAGCCAGAGAGACCTCCTGAGGGCGAGTGTGACTCAGGCTCCCCCCAGACCGGAAAGGGCTCCCACTACAAAGGAACACCAGGGTCAGGAAAGTCTCATCTTTCCCACCTTCCCCCAGGGCCTCAACGGCCTCTCTTGCCTCAGTACTTGAGACAACGCTGGAAGTCTGCTGGGAGAAATCGCCCACAAATTTCCTCATGATTCACTGTGAGCCATCTGCAAATTCTGGCTTCCCAGTCTCCTTTTAAACTGTTTACAAGTTGAACCTCCCCTATGCCCTTAGGCCCTGCTCTACTTCCCCCATGACACCGTATTAAATAAAACAACACGGAGCTGGAGCAATAGTACAGAGGGTAAGGTACTTGTCTTGCACGCGACCAACTCTGGTTCTATCCCTGGAATCTTCTATGGTCTCCCAAGCACCATCAGGAGCAATTCCTGAGTTCAGAGTCAGCAGTAAGTCTTGTATGGTCCAAAAAAACAACAACAACTAAAAGACCAGGATGACTTTTTAATTATGCTAACTGGTTCTAGTCTGTTTTCCAAAGAAAGAACATCCGGGTTCTAAGAGAGCAGAATGCAAGCAGGCATGTGTCTCAAGCACCGGGAACCATTTCCGGCACACAGTAAGGCCTGAGTGGCTGCTGAATGAGTAACGGAACTTCCAGAGGTGGACGTGTTCTATCTATCACAGAGCCCCTTAGGACCGTCCTAAAGGAGGTACTGTGTGAGTGTGCCAGGATTCCCGCTCTGATGCCACAGGAAAGGATCTAGACAGTGTTCTCTGGCAGCTGCTGGACAAAGGCTGAGACAACTAAAGAAAATGGAACAGACCCAATGCAGGAAATTCACTCTGTGGAATATTACTTGGCCATAAAAATGATATGTGCTGCTGAAGCGAGCCTGCATAAGAACCCCAGCAGAGCCTCGCAAGAAGCCAAGGAACCCCCACCAGGAAGGCCGCCATTTTCCACATCCGGACTCCCCACTCATCAGAGCTCCACCCAGCAGAAGAGCTGATCATCAATAAATGCTCGAGATCAGAGGTGACTACAAGAGTATCCCACCGCACTGCAGAGCCTGGCAAAGCTACCCATGTAGTATTTGATATGCTGAATACCAGTAACGATTATAGACCTCATTCCCATGACCTGATGGAATGGTTTGAGACTTTTCATGTTCCTGGAGCAAGCAGATGTCCTGGGGCTACACTAGCATATGGTATGGATCGATGATCAACGGGAAGGCAAGTGATACAAGTGATGTGACAAGTGAAAAATGATATGCTGTTATAGGTTATGGCAGAAAGGACCCTTAAAACCTTTTGCTAGCAAATGGCCAAAGGCAACTGAATAGAGACTTATAGAATTCAGCCTACCTGGGTTGATGGGGCTGGATGGGAGAGGTCCTTAGAACACTGGTAGAATAAGCAGAAATTCTGCTGGAAGGTGTGGTGTTGGAGTGACGGATGCATAAAACTATCATTAACAGTATTTTAAATCACAACACCTCAATAAAAATGGGTGGGAAAAATTTTTAGTTAAGGGCTGGAGACAATATAGCAGGGAGGGCGCTTGCGTTGCACATAGCTGGGGGTAATATAAATTAGCAGGGATAATATAGCTTGCGTTGCACATAGCTGACCGGGTTTGATCCCCAGCACCACTTATGGAGCCTCCAGCCCCGCCAGGGGCGATTCCTCAAAGCAGAGTCAGGGGTAAGCTCTGAGCACTGTCGAGTATGGCGCCAAAACCAACAAATGAAAAGAAATAAAACCCTCAGGATCTTTATGCAATTTTGTAAATATACTAAAATCACCAAACTGTACTTTTTTAAAAAGGTATATTTGGATTTGGGGATGGAGCACAGTAGCAGAGAACCCAAAGCCCCCAATTTAACCCCCAGGCAGCAAATAGCCTTGGAACAACACTGAGAGAGACCCTGAGGGGCCCTTGAACAGCAGAGGGAGTAATTTTTCGGCCCTTGCAAATAACTTTAAAAATTAAGAGGTTCTATTCCTCTCTTCTCTCATCAATGCTCTACTCCAGAACTGTGCCCCAGTCTTATCACAGGATCATCTGAAGCCCCCAGCAAAAAGCAAGACACTTTGAATTCAAATGAACTAAGTCAGCAGCGGCAAATAGGCAGCCAGGATTTTCTAGGAAATATCAACAAAGACTCAGGCAACTAAGCAGTGGCCAGGCACGACAGCCTAACCAGAGCCAGATTTTATCCCCACCCTCTCCCCCTCAGCATTTGGAATGGATCCAGCATTCAATGCTTCCCAGTGGCTGAGGGTCAGAGGCAGGCTCTGCCAACAGGGGAAATGATCACAGGGCAGAACCCAGACAAACCAGTTCCGGGGGCGCAAAGCAGGGCGGGCAGCAGAGACTCTGTGAGTCTCGGCTGCGTTTGGAATCAGAGACAGCAACCCGCAAGCACAGCATCCGGTTCCATCCTGCAGAACTATCTATCCTGTGGCTCTTTAATCGATGTAATGGCTACAAAAATAAATGAAGCGGAAAGGAGGTTGTAAGAGGAGAGATTGCCATAGGAAACAAATAGGCTCATATTTCAAAGCAACAGCTTCTTCGCTCAAACTGGCAGTCTGTAAAGAATCCTTAAATATATGCTAGCAGTTGGCCGAAGCAGGCTGGCATCCTGTACCCTATAACATGTCTAGAGGTCATTTTCTTAGGAGAAATTTTGAAAGCAAGGAAAACAGACGGGGAAATGAGGTATGGCTTCAAATAAGAAAAAGGAAAACAATCTTTTCATTCTACACTGGAAAGAAAAAATTAAATGTTCTTTCTTGCCTTCCCTAGAGTCCAAGGGCTACAAATACAGGAAATCTAAAACAAAGGAGGCTAAAAGGGAATTTATCAGTATGACAGACATAACTAGAAGATGGATAAAAAGCAGATGAACCAAGTGGGCCAGCAAATCCCCAGAATGTGCCCTGGAATTGGTGAAACTAACTCCCCTCCGCTAATCCCGGTCCGTGCCTGTCATCTCAGCGGCCTCTCGAATCATCTGCATGCTCCTGCCTCTATCTTCACGAGCATCTGGAAATCTAGAGTCTCCCTCACCTCCGTTTCTTTCATTTGTTGTTGTACTTTTCACAACAGGATCACACACCTAACATTGGTGTTTACCAGCATCCTGTTCACTCAGCTGTGCTCACACATTCTGGCTGTAATGATGACCTGGGCTCCATATCGGAAGCAGTGTTGGTACAGAGTTCAGACGTGGTGCTGTGGGCTGCGTGCCCCAGTTGCAATGCTGAGGCCGCGCACTCTGTAAGACAGCAGGCATTCCAGAGAGCTGCTGACACCAGCCTCAGCACACATGAGCAGCACCAGGCATCGAAACTGTGACCTCACATTTGCCAGGCAGGTGCGTCTTGCCCCCAAGACAGACAGGCTTCTAAGCCAATCATCTTGGACTGCTCTCAGCTACTTTTCTTTCTCATAACCACTACCCCAAAAGCAGCTCTCCTCATCTCTCTCCTCCTGAGATAGTCTTAATCATCAATGGTCCGTTTTCTTCTTGAGGACAGTTTTTGATCCATTTCCCACTCATAGCAGTAATAGAAATGAATGAATGGAAGGGAGTAGAAGGGAGAAGAGAAGGGAAAAGAAGAAAAGGGATGGAGAGAGGAAAAGAAGGGGGAACAGGAGATGAGGCTCAAAGTCTGTTTGAAACTACCAACTACCAACTACCCACCAACTACCTTACTGAGCTCCTACTCAGACCTCTCCACTGCACCCAGTGATGCTCAGAGGTTTCCCTGGCTCTGTATTCAGGAATCACTCCCATTGGTGCACAGGGGATCATATGGGATGCCAGAAATTGAACCTGGGTGGGCCACATTCAAGGCAAACACTCCCGCTGTACCATCGCTCCTGCCCAGCTGCTCTCTCTTGATAACTGGTCGGATCTGGGAGGTAAGAGGGGGCATGACTTCAGTAAGCACAGAGGGAGGTTCAGACACCCTCTGCGTGTTTAAAACCCAACTGTGGCATTTCCTAACTCAGGGAGCAAGTGCAGATAGCCAGGACTCCCAGCACCTATTGGAGAAATGAGGCATGGCGGGGAGCCAGGCTCAGCTCCTGAGCAGTGAGACCCAGGTACAGCTCCCGTGCTGGCCTGCAGCTATGAGCACACCTTCATCACTGTCGTTTTTCGTTTTCTAGGTGTTTGTCTTATCCTGAGATAAATGTTAAGATTTAAGGTGTCAGAACTGATCTACTAAGAAAAACAATTTGATTTTAGTCTTTTTTTTTTTTTTTTGAGTCACACCCGTGATGCTCAAGGGTTACTCCTGGCTCTTGACTCAGGAATTACTCCTGGCAGTGCTCGGGTGATCATATGGGATGCTGGGGATTAAACCCTGGAGGCGTTGCATGCAAATGCCCTACCCACTGTACTATCACTCCGGTCCCTGATTTCAGTCTTATAAAGAACAGTTTCATATGTAAGGAAAAAACCTGAGCAAGAATAATACTAAAATGATGACTAGCAAAAAGGTAAAGCGAAATACTTACAAGTCAGGACAGTGCGCAAAATACAGGCCACTCACTGGAGAGTCAAGGAGAGAAAAGCGAGAGGCAAAAGGAACTTTATGAATAGATAAAGAACCTAAGCAACAGACTAAACATCTAAGTAAAAAAGAACAGGCCTTGGGATATCGCTGGAAGAATCTGCTCCGAGAAAACCCATTGAAGGGCCAAATTGAACGGTCTCAGCAATTTGTGAGGAAGAGATTGTGAACCGGCATAATGCGGGCATAAAGAACAAAGCTGTTTTATCTGCCTCCCCAAACAATTAAACAAACCTGCCACATGGAAGACAGGGCCTTTACAGATCTGCGGTGGAGCCAGGCTGCCCTTCAGCATCCGTCAGAATTCATTAGCTGCACGTTTCCAAAGGAGCGTCTCAGCCCAGGCCAGAAGGAGCCCGCAGCAGTGCAAAGCTAACGAAAGGGAAGCCCACTATTTTATTATTTTAATCCACCCACTCTGTGTACATCAGCTTCTGGGCTCCCTTCCTCCTGGCATAGCAATAAACAAGCCCCCATGAAAACACAGACAAGAGGCAAAACAGGAAAGAAGTTTGGCTGCAGGGTAGAGTGGCGTGGGGTCGATTCTTACGCTGCCTCTCAAGCAGAGGAAAAGGAAAAGTATCTTCTAATTCCCTGCTACGTCAAGAGGCAAGGCGGGCGAGCATCCCCAGGAACCCGGCGATTCAGATCCTAATCCATGAGTAAGACAGCAAAAACAAAAACCCTTCAAGTTGGCAATCCTAAAAACAACAAAGGTAGGGCCATGGTGTTACTGTGCATGTGCCCTGAGAGGTACAAGGCACCCAAGCACACAGAGAGAACAGATCCTCCTGACCCTAAGGTCTCTGCTTCCGGCGGGGTGTCCAGACCACATCACTGGTCCCATGTGAACAGCTCTCACGCTCTCAAGTTTTCCCAAGTCATATTATTACAATCCTGTGATTCAAAAGCACGAACTATGACTTCATATAATCGTTCTACTTCAATGACAGGGATACCTACAGAACAAGAGAGCAAAACAGACATAAAAGCACCATGAAAATAATGAAACACCTCACATTATGATTACTCTGACAGGTTGTGAACATCTTAAAGAGCCCCAGAAAGGTACTTCCAGTAGCTAACACACACTCTATCAGACTTTCTAGGTACTAGATAAATAGGGGCAGATCGATGGATGGAAGTTATGAATCACCAAGCCCTGAATAAAGTTTTTAACTAGTTTAAATAGGACACAAGATCGTTTCCCAGGTCTGTTGTGTAATTAGCCACCATCTCTTTGGAGAAACACTCTCAAGACATAAGGTAACAGAGCCCCAAGCCATTAGATGCTACCTGCAGGGACAGACCACACACAGTAGGAGTCACGGAGCCATCTGTATGCTGGAGTCGACAGAAAACATTTGCACAGATGTGTCTGGATTAGGATTTTCTATTAAAAACATGGATGAAATGTGGGTTGCGGATTGCTCGCTGAGGGGGATGAATATACAGTAAGGAAACAAGAACCCAAAGGCAACAGAAACTCAGACCTGGTCTTAGCAGGAAGCATGACACAATAGGGAGGGCGGGATAGGACAGGGGCTGAGCGGGCCACTGGGACAATGGTGGAGAGAAGCAGGCCTTCTGCGGGGTTGTGGAACTGGAATATTCCATGCATGAAACCCGCCATTATTAATATTGTAAATCATAGCATCTAAAAAGTACTTTCTTTTTGAATGTTTTCTTATACCACCATGAGCTATACAGTTACGAAAGTGTTCATATTTGGGTTTCAGTCATACAGTGTTCCAGCACCCATCCCGCCATTAGTGCCCATTTCCCACCACCAATGTCCCTGATTCCCTCCTCTTCCCCCATTCTGCCTCTATGGCAGGCACTCTCTCTCTCTCTCTCTCTCTCTCTCTCTCTCTCTCTCTCTCTCCCTTTTTACACACTGTGGCTTTGCAACACATGCAGTTAAAGGTTATCCTATATATCCTTTTGCCTACTTTCAATGCTCAGTTCTACGCTGGTATTCAACAGAGGCATTTGGGTTGAAAACGAGTGTGACAGCAAGGAAGAGTTGCCTTTGAATGATATGCAAAATGAATAAAAAGAACAGAAGCAGAGAGAATGCACATGACCCAAACTTCCTGATGAAGCGTTCACACAGGATATAAATGGGGTGGGAGACCCCCCCCAGCATGGAGTCCCAGGAGGCCTCTGGAGGAGCCGCAGACCGCACAGGGCCTGTTAGAGAGTCACTCAGCTTGGGTTGGAGCAATAGTACAGGGTTTGCCTGTGACTTTGCACATAGTTAACTCCTGTTTGAGCACCTCCCATGATTCCCTGAACACCACCAGGACTGATCCCTGAGCACAGAGTCAGCAGTCAACTTGAGCACCCCTGTGTCTCCCAAAGCCAAAAAATAATAATGAAAACAAAGAAGAGAAAGCAACTCAG
Organism: Cryptotis parvus; assembly: GCA_021461705.1. Lineage (NCBI taxonomy): Eukaryota > Metazoa > Chordata > Mammalia > Eulipotyphla > Soricidae > Cryptotis > Cryptotis parvus. Next base: position 75,070 of record JAJIBD010005219.1, on the reverse strand, counting down.
CTTGTAAAAGCAGATGGGGGAAGAGACATGGCAGTAAGAGAAGGTTCTGGAAAGGTAATGACAGTAGACTACTTGCGTCCCAGCCATAGGCCAAAGGAATGTATCCTTGCACAAAGTGGTTCTCTGCATCAACAACTCACCTCCCTCTTCACTCAGTCTTGACTCTAACCAGTGAGGAAAGGCAAGCCAGGGTCTCTCCAGAGGGGCCAAGCAGGGTTTCCCATCCTCACTCCCAGTCAGGCCATCTAACTCTAGACAGAAACTACATAAAGGAGCAGGCTTACCCCTCCTTCCTCTCTTCCCTCCCTCCCTCTCTTCTTCCCTCCTGCTCATCTATTCATTTGTTTAAAGTTGCAAAGGTTGATCTGGGAAACAAGCACATTTCAAAAGGAGAAAAATCATTAGCACACATAAAATAGAGACAGCAGAATATTGACTGTGGCAATTTGGGGAAACTGGCAGAGGGCAGCTCCTCAGCTCACAGGAAATTGAGAGAAAATAGAGTCCGCATTGCATAGTAAGTGGAGATAACGCGTTTCGGGATGCCAGTGGTGACTGGATGTGCAGAGAGCCTCTGAAGTGACCCAGAACAGCACTGCCCCGGCAGTCCCACAGCATCTCTGACGTTCACAAAGGACAGGACAGCTCCCCATGTGTCCGCGTCCAGCACTCACTGCTTCTCACAGGTAATCCAGACACATCTGAAATAAACACCCACATCTGCGCAGGAGAAAGAACAGCAGGGTTAAGTTGCACACCTTGCTCATGCCTGACCCTGGTTCAATCCCCAGCACTTCCTACAGCTTCTAGAGCACCACCAGGAATGGTTCCTGAGCAGAGACCAGGAGCAAGCCCTGAGTACAGAGCCAGTACGAGCTCCAAGCATCGTCACGTGTATTCCAACACCACCGACAGTAAATAAAAGCAGTTTATGCTTTCTCAAATGTGAGAGAAAAGAGTTTTGAACTAGAAATTGAAAAGCTGACCTTGGTTCCTGGTTTGGAGCAGTGCAAAGCAAGGGACTGAGCTCACAATGGTCCTCTCTGGTGCTCCTCCCGACCATGTCTTCCTGAGTTAGGTGGATGCCACGTCTCATTTCATGATGATCTACTGTTAAACCCATTTTACAAAGCAATTTTCAAAGTCACAAACACCAGTCTCTCTACGCTCCTGTTCCTGTTCCAGGCCCTACAGCCCACCTCGCTCATCCAACAGCAAGGGCTGGACTGCCAATGTTTACTTGCATCCAACTGGCTGTCAAGCAAGAGAGGAGGCAGGGAAGTAACTGCATCCAACTAGCAGTCAAGCATGAGAGGAGGCAGGAAGTAACTGTATTCCCCACCCCCAATTCAGTAGCCTAGAATGACACTAGGGTTTTCTCCACTGTGATCCCTAAGTCATATCTGGATTCTGTTCTCATCATTGTCTGGGGCTAAAGAGGCATCATGGTGGTCCCTAATGCAGACTAATTTCCTGTGATGGTGGCCTGTCTCTCCACTTCCCCCAGTGTACTTCATTGTCATCCAAACACAGCTCAGTAATACATACACACAATGGTCTCAACTGAAGCCCATTTTCAGCTCCACAGGTAAGTAAAACAGAATGAAGTACAGTCACATAAAGGCCAGACCTTGATCTTAGGGCCTAAAGGCTAAAGTACATCATATGGAACCTAAAGGCTAAAAGTCCATCACACGGCACCGAGTAATTCAAATGTTTTATGAGTGTGCTGTGGCCTCCAGCAGACCTTGACGGAAGCAACATAAATTCAAGTAGATTAGGAAGCAGACGTGTCTGCTTCGATTGTGCTTGAAGATTCTCCAGTGAGTTTCACTCAACACACTGACAAACAGAAAGGACCACCCACGTGGAGGAAGCTGGGTCATGAAGTAATACCCCAGCTGAAGCTTTGAGACAATGGTAAGACTTGAAAAGAATAAGCCTTAGAGGCCAAGAACGCCATCATTAAAATTGGAAAATTCGGGGCTGGAGGGATATTAGAGTGGGTAGTGAGTTTTACCTGACCTGGACAGTCGACCCAGGGTCAATCCTTGGCATTCCATATGGTCCCCAAGTACAGCCAGGAGTAATTCCTAAATGCTGCAGAGTTAAGAGTAACCCCAGAGCGTCATCACTGGGAGTGGCTCCAAAAAAAAAAAAAAAGGCAAAATAAATAAATAAAATAAAATAAATTCAGGAGACTGTTTAGTTTTTACATTCACCCTGAATGGAGGTTGATGGAGACAATAGGAAGTTTGACTTGGCCCAATCAGAAGAAATACTTCCTTAAGGATATTGCCCAAGAAAAGAAAATCAGCCTCTGGAGGAATCACTGTAGTGGGTATCCCATGGGGTCCTCCAAGCCTTGCCGGGAATGATCCCTGAGTGCAGAGCCAGTGGTAAGGTTTCTGACAAGGAGTGCTGAGGCCGGCAAGGGATGGGCTGAACTGTGCCCTTCACCAAGTGCCTTCAAGGCCTAAAGGATCTCCAAAGATCCCCTACCTACAGTCATGAACTTATATGCTGGGGAACAGAACCTTTGTAGAAACGCAAGTTAAGAAGAGGCTGTCCTGAGTTAGAGTAAATCTTAAGCCCAATGACTGGATCCTCAAAGAGGGAGGTCACAACTACCATCAAAACAGCCATGTCAACGCGGAGGCAGGAAGCAATGATGTCACGCCAAGACAATGCCAAGGACTGCAGGAGCAACCAGAGCAGCTAGAAGAGGCAAGGAAAGAATCCGCCTGAGTCTCCCATGACACAGGACCCTGCCAGCCCCTGATTTCCTCCATCGGCTCCTCAGAACTCCAAGGGAACACATTCATACAAGTCACCCAATTTATAACAACGCGTTATTGCAGCCCGGGGAAATTAGGAGCCTGAGCTCCTTCCTGAACCGACCGTTCTGTGTCTTGGGAAATGAGATTTATTTTCCCACTGGGAAATTTGGGGTCACTGACATGAGTTTTTGACTCAGAATGAATATCTGATAATGGGCTTGACCGAGTTTTTTCTTCTTTTTTAACTAATACTTTCATTGTCGCTCTTGCATACTTAACGTGTTATCCCAATTGTGCTGAGCCTTGAAGACACAGGATGAAGGAGACATAAATCCTCCCTTTGAGAACTCCCCTTCCACCATAACTTAGCAAGCAGTTTTCCATCAGTGACGGGTACACCAGCAGTGTTAGGAGAAGACAATGGCCATCATGTGTTCCTGAGACGTTTTGGAAAGATTACCTGTGTGCTCCAACTTTTAGGGGTTCTTCAGGTGAGGAAAATAGGGAAGTGCTCTTCTAAACATGACAAGGTGTTCAGAGGCATGGACCTCGCCCTCTAGATACACACAGGCACAGGATAGAAGGAAAGAGAAACACAACTCAAGAGTCATGAAGAAGGACCACAACACGCAACAGAAAAATCCAGGAAACCTCACATGTCACACCCACGGCGGTGTCGCCTGTGTAACAACCATGGTCTTGGGAGCTGGGGCAACTCCAGTCCCCGTTCTGGAGATTCCGATCCAGCTACGTACTTCCCTCACACCCAGCACACACGGTCATTTTGGTTACTGCATTTCACAGCGGCGCCATGGCTATATCCCCACCTTGCAGATGTAGGGAAGATATCACAACTTAAAATGCCCCCTGACAACAGAGAGACAGAAGATGCATCAGATGGTTCCCCACCCCCAGCAGCTTTCCAATCCATTCATGTCTCCTCAGCCTGACAGATGGAGAAGGGAAAGGCACAAATGAAACTGGCAGCTGCTTCCCCACAGTGGAGAGCAAAGAGGACAGCAGGGCACACGGGACAGCTGGGAGCATCCGCGGCACTTAATGACATCACCGCTGGCCCGGAGAGCTTCCCCCACCCCCATCCGGAGTCACTGACACCCCCAAGACTTCTTTTAGCACTGAAGGGGAGGGGGTTGCTGAGACCCTGCAAACAGAAGTGAGTTGCACGTCGGACCCAGGATCAGACATCCACCGCCTAACCCAAGGGAGCTTCGGCCATTTTTTTTGAAGCATGTACACTGACGTCTGAGGTCATGGACCAGGAACAAGCAGGAATAATTCCTGAGTGCCAAGCCAACAGTGACCCTTGGGCACTACTGGGTGTGTTCCCTCAAAAAAAAATTTTTAACAAAATGCAAGGGCCTAGAAATTGCTGGTGCTAAAGATAATAAAACCACCTCATCAAAAACTAAGAACAGGGCACTGCCCTTGAGGGACATGGAGTTTCCTTAAATATCACTAAGCTAATTTTTAATCTCCAGCGCTCATAATTTCTTTCGATATTCAAGAAAGCAATGGTACATTTGAAAGTATACTAAAATGTATATGACTAAAATTACCATGTGTGCATGTAAATGGAAGCTATATTTTTGATCATTAAAAATAGGAACCCCATATGGTCTCCCAAGCCTTGCCAGGAGTGATCCCTGAGCACAGAGCCAGGAGTCAGCCCTGAGGACCGCCAGAAGTGACCCCAAATCAGAACAACAGCAACAACAAAAATGTTAGGGGGCTAGAGAGAAAGTACAGAGGGTAGAGAGTTTACACTGCATGTGGCTGACCTGTGTTTAATGCCCAGCACCCTGTCTGGTCTGGAATAAAGGCCAAGAGAAGAGCTGAAGTGGCATAATGATGGCTCGCATGTTTGAGGCCCTGACTAACGCCCAGCAAGCACGGCCTCCTGAGTGCCACCCAGATGTGTTGAAATTGTGAGCCTCAGCACCCTTTCATGGGCTTGCGTGCACACACACACACACACACACACCACACACACTCACATTCACAAATAAACACACGCGTGATTCTTAAATCTAATTTCCTCCTTTCCAGGTGCCCCAGAATGCAAATGAACTCTAAATTAACGGATGCTGCATTTTCATGAAGAGTACGTCTACCTTTGAGATATTTGGGTGATCACAGGAAACATAAAGTTATAAAACCCAATCTGCCCACAAATCTGTCCAACATCAGGTGTAAGGAGGAGAAACTCAGAATGAGAGGAAAATTCCCATCATTTTCCTTTACTGGGGGCAGGGGAGGGAAGGTCACACCCAACAGGGCTTATTCCTGGCTCAGTGCTCCAGGATCTCTCCTGGCAGTGCTCATGGCACCATATGGAATGCTGGGGATAGACCTAGGTCAGCGCGTGTAAGGCAAAGGCCCTCCCCTACCCACTGTACCATCGCTGCAGCTCCAAAATGCCCATCTTGAATTAAGGAGATTGCACACCCCATTTTCAGACACCCTCACCCAGAAACATTCACCCAAGCTGTGTGAGGGGAGGCGTGCACAATGTCCCTCCTCCCAGAATATGGAGGAACATATTCCAATATGCTGGAACATAGAAGAACGGCGTTTAGGAAGCACAGACCCCACTCCATTCCCAAATGCACTGCGCACACAGCAGACCTGCGGAGGCTCTAAGGCAGACACATGGAAGAGCTGGAAATACCCTCGCCTAAGTACTGAAATAGCAGGGTATGAAATGATGCTTTCCAATAGCATAGGGTCAGCAGCCCAGGAGCGGACACTGGGATAAGAAGACCGAGAGGCAGCTCAGGTGAGTGGTGCCATCCGCAACCCAGGTTCACTGGAGTCACTGACCCATCAGGAGGAGAAATAGAACAAGCTAAGGGATGCTCTCACAATACAGTGCTTCGGTTCGGCTCGCCTTGGGCAGGTGGAGGTGGGGGGAAGATGCAAGGCAGCTCCCTAGGAAGTGCTAGGCCTCGGCTTCTCATTTATGGCAGGGAACACTGAAGGTCGCATTGCTCTGCCCCCAGAGTTTACTGATGAGTGAAAGCAGAAGGTCCCAGGGGTGGTGAGTCCAGGGAGTGAGGCTGGACCGGGTTAAGAACTCACATCACAGCTGCCCTCCACCTCGGGTCTTTCATCTGTGGGTGGATGTGATCCTCTCTTAACTCTAGGGTCCCCGGGGAGCCCCTGGTCAACAGCACACCAAGGAGAAAGCTGACTTTGCAGGTTTTCAGGCCCAGGAGTTAAGGAGCTGGCCATTCCCAAAGCCAGTTTCTAGGCGCTTACTCTCTGGTGGCTTTGATCTCCTGTGCTGAAGTTTAGTACACACTAAGGCTATCACCGTACAAGCAAAAGGCAGACATAGTGAAGATGAAGGGAGAGACAGGAAGAAACCAGGAGAAGGAGGTCTGCGAGCAAGCGCTGAAGAATCAATCACTGTATCACTGTATCACTGTCTTCCCGTTCATCTTCAATTTGCTCGGCGGGCACCAGTAACATCTCCATATGACCTGCCTCATGCAAGTAGAGCCCAAGGGCACCTGCTTGCTCCAGGAACATAAAGAGCCTCAAACCATTCCATCAGGTCATGGGAATGAGGCCTATAATTGTACTGGTATCTGGCATATCAAATACGACATGGGTAGCTTGCCAGGCTCTGCCGCGGGTAGCAAACTCTTGTAGTGATCTCAAAATCCAGCATTTATTGATGAACCGTGCGGGCAGCGCGGGCCGGGCTGTGATAGGCTGGTCTGCTGGGTGGAGTTCTGACGAAGGGGACGTCCGGATGCGGAAAATGGAGGTCCTCATGGAGTGGGGGTCGTCTGGCTGGTTGTGAGGGTCTGCTGGGGTGGCAGGCCAGGGCTAGAACCTGCCATCCCTCCCGGCACCTCATGAGTGGCTGGGCACAGTGAGAGCCAGTAGCAGCTCTGCCCCATGACTGTCTCTGGATCAGCATACCTGGGCAGGAACAATCAAACCAGGGAGGCAATTACAAACCAACTCCCCTGGTGCTGTTGCGTGGAATTCTCAAACAAGTTATAAAATCTGGTGGTGATTTTGCGCAGCAATCAGAAACTGAAATGGGAGAGGAGGAAAGTCCTTTAGCTCCTACCACACTGACTCCGTGAGCTTTCTGCACTGGGACAACAGCTGACTTCTCTGGGTGTTCTTAGAAAAGTTGAATTCAGAGTTAGCACGTCGATACTGCTGACGTTGGCCCTTCACTATTAGTCTCCAACATCCATCTCTCACCCCCAGTACTTCTGGACTAAACCTACCTCCTATGCCTACTGACCTAATCACACTGACTGATTAGGGACAGGTCAAACGGCCTACTTAAAGCCAATGAGGCAGGAATTATTAACCAGGCGTGCTGGAGAAGAGGAAAATGTTCCTCCTTCCCATCCCCCAGAACTAAATACACAGGTCAGTGGATTAAGACCAATTCCAGCACACTTCCTTCAAATGCAGTCAGAGTAAAGGAAGATAGAAAAGAAAAAATAACTGCTAACATAATTAGTGATTCATCGTCACTGAATCAACATTTTGTGTAGACATGTTTGTGTTGATTTTGCGACACCTTGATGATAAAATTCCCAACTGTCAGTTAAGGAAGAAAGGGGTGACCCCAGGACTGTCCCATGTCTAGCCAGTCAGCAGCAGCCATCAGAGGCCAAGAAGAAATCATCTCAGAGCTGGGGGTGGGCAGACTTCGAGGTATACGACCTCCCAGGGCTTTACTTACTGGTCTTCAAAATGATGAATCCATACAGAACAACCTTCAGGAAGGGAAGATCCTAACATCTGAGGACTCTGCGTGTGCACCTCTGGCGTGCTTCTCCACTGTAACACTTAAGCACGAGAGGTGCCCAGAGGTGCAGCAAGTGGCAAAGGAAACTTCAGAAACATAACAGGATACGACAGAGCTAATGAAATGCAAGTTTGGGACGCCAGGCTGCTAAACAAACATGTATCCATGAAATAAAACACCAAGTGATTGGAAACCACAGTCATCAAAATCAATGTGCTGTTTTCAGTGATGAAATTAACAAAAAATACAAGGCGGAACTGAGGGATGCAGAATCGGAAAGCTCTGACGCATCAACTCTCCCGTCACTGGAACAAGCTCCAAGAACAACCTACTAGCCATGCTGTGCGTGATGGACCCCATCTAGACGCTAATCATAGTTGGGTTTCCATGTATGCCAAAGGAGAGGAGGAAGGCTACCAATTAGCCACACAAGGCTCTTTGCTTTGCAAACTGCCTCCCGGACAGCCCTCGACCTCCACACACACTTGGGGCTATGGCCAATTAATTCCACAGGAAGGAAGAGTAGCTGCTCCGGCAGCCATCAATGAGACTCTTCCAGGCTGCACAGGTCACAGCAACCTGCCACTACCATGATGAATAATGGAGAAGCCCAGGCTCTCTGGGCCGCCACCAGCACTGCTTCCAATCTGCTGAGCAGAGCTAAGAAAGGGAATCTAACAGCAGGGAAACAAGGCGGCAGCAGCCTTCACATTCTATTAGAGGCCTGTGGAGCGACTCCCAGGGGGAAATAAATTGCACGGCAATTGTATTCGGGTGGATGATGCCTGAATGGAGGGAAGGCCTGAGCTTTATCACAATGGCTAGCCAGAAAAGGTTAATCATCATCATCATCATGAAAGAAACGACACAGCCCAATACTAATGATCTTAGCCCGGGATGGCTTAGACACACAATGAGCCCCAAACCGTGTAATCAGGGCTGCCCCTCAATTTCAGGGAAGTTCTCCGCTGACATGTCAGGAAACCTGGCTTTGAGGCCCGAGTGCATTTCCCTGCTGAGCATCCCTGGGTAGAGGTTGATTCTGAGGCTCCACTTCTCAGCTGTCACCTGAGTGGCGCAGAGAGTGGCTGGATCAGCAGGGCGTCCGCCACGCAACCCTCGTACTGAACACACTGACACCAGTGCGCACCACCAGTGGCTCACACTTGGATATGGTTTAGTGAGTGCAATTCATGGAGTTGTGTTGGTATGTTACAGACACAATGTTCTCATTGCAGTAGGCAGATGTACAGGCTTATCACGTGCCTTGTGATGGCTAAAATGTATTACCAGGACACTGAGAGAGGTCTCCTGTGGTTACCCAACTCTATCTTGCTCTCCTTCCCATCCATGTGACCCGAGTGGGAGAGGTCTCCACCCGCATGCTCAGAACAAATACCCAATAATCAGACACTGCTTACTGGTTTGTTACGAATATCATCATCTCGTAGCTGTTGCATGAGGGCCAAGTTCAGCAAAGTTCGGCGATGATGATGAGGTCCCCAGTGGAGATTATACAAGTGAACCTTTCCAATTTTAAAGCTTTAACCCACATGGTAGCTGGGCATGCGTGCAATGGCTGGGACTGAGTCATCACTTCTACAAACAATCCACCTACCACTTAGGCACCAGTAGTGCCTGAGTCACCTGGGATGGCAAGTCACAAATATTGGCAACGAGGCAGTTGCCAGGTTTGGGAAAGGGAAGAATGTTAACGGGTTTGGGGGCCAGGGCAACAGTACAGATTAGGCATATTTTTGCCTTGCCTGCAACTGACCCGGGTTCAATCTCTGGCACCCCAGAGGATGCCCAAAAAAAAAGAAAAGCCTGTCAAGAGTGATCCCTGAGCAGAGAGCCAGGAGTAAGCCCTGAGTACCACCGGATGTGGCCAAAAAATGTTAACTTGTTTCAAATGATGCTTAAGTAATAGTTGATGGATGAGATTTATTAAATATTTCAAAAATACTCAAAGATTTCTAACTACTATAAAGAACACATTTTATTTCTCAACAAACTTTTCCTGTACATATACTGTTGGCCGAGCATGACACAGAATAGCAGAGACACAATAAGAAGCAAAAGAACAAAGACCCTGTCTTCATGGAGAGGCAAACATTTTATAAAGAAGCCAGAGGCCCAGATATGGGTGTAAAACATAAACACCCAACCTCACTAACGGGGCTGAGGAAAGAGCTGCAGCAAAGAGACTTCAGTAACTAGGAATATTTCCAGGTGAGATGTCATAAAAAATAATCAAATGTGGTGCTTGATTAAGGTAGAGCTGAACTCATCCTGTCACGTAAGCTGGAGAGCTGACTCATTTCTGTCTTTATAATCATGATCCAAGCATGTCTCTCAAAGGACAGAATCCTGGAAGCAATCCCTGCCTCGCTTTTACACTGTTTAGATTTAGACAAAGACAAATTTACTTGGTTATTACTCAAGCCCCTACTGGGTTCGTAAAAGGAGTTGGGGCAGTTTACGATCTAAAAGGTAAAAGCTCCCCCCCAATAAAGCCAAGTTCTCTTCTGGTCTGCCCTGTATTATCTCTGGAGAAGTCAGATTGGAAGGGGACAGAGTTCGACTCTAAGGACAAATATTTCATTGCCGTGGGTAAGAATCATATAAGGGGGTGTCTGCCATGAAGGGCAGGGTTCATTCTAACTCGTCATACCCCCTCTCTCTTCTCCAAGAGGCTAGCACAGAACAAACACAACCACGACAGCAAAATGGAAAAGTCAGTAACTGGACGCAGGAAAGACACACAATGTCTTTAAAAGCAGGCCACAAACAAGCTCCTGAAAAATAACTCTTTGTTGATTACAATCAGAGCTGGAATTCATGAGATTTTACCTCCCAACTGAGAGGACAAGCCTTAGGTCACAAGGGCTGGTGGGGTGAGGGTTGGGAAATAGGAATTCCCTGCACACTGTGAATGGGAATGTAAAATGGTGCTGACCCTATGGAAACAGGATGGAAAATTCTCAAAATATCATAAATAGACTGTCCAAGTGATCCAGCAGTGCCACTCCTAGGCATCTATCCAAAAGAATACAAAAACACTAATTCAAAAGATATAGGCAGGGCCAGAGCAATAGTACAGTGGGGAGGGTGTTTGTCTTGCATATAGCCTACCTGGGTTCAATTTCCAGCATCCCATATGGCCCCTGTGTACTGCCAAGAGTAATTCCTGAATACAGAGCCACGAGTAACCCCTGAGCATTGCTAGGAATGACCCTCTTCCCTGAAAAAAGATATAGGTGGAGGCTCAGGAAATAGAGTATAGGGTTAGAACTACCATATGGGTTCCCAAGTACCATCAGATGGAACCCTGGAGGTTTCCAAATACCACTGGGTCACACAATCAGGCCTGCACAACGAATCTTCGAGTTCACAATGCTGGAGAGAGAACACAGAAAGCACAACTTCCATCCCCTCAACCCCCTCTGGACCCCAGAGTGATGAAATACATTTATGTTTACTACAACCTGATCACAATAACCAAGATATGGAAACAACCCAATAATAAATGAGTGAAGAGACTGTGTTTAATACATATTCATGAAATACCACTCAAGTAGGACAGGTGAAATCTTGCTTTAGCAAGAAGTAGATGAAACTGGGGCGGGGTTATGCTAAGAGAAATAAGTCAAAATGAGAAAGACAAATGCCAGTTACTCACCCATCTGTGCAGTATAAAGAAGCAAAGCAACGGAAAGGGCTAATCCTTGGACTCTGATCACAGAAACGAAATTATCTTAGAGGGAAAGAAATGGGGTTTGATGCCAGGAGAGGGTCCACAGGACTGTGATAGAGGAAGAGTTGTACAATGGAGGAGGTAGAGAGTGGCAACATTTTGGAAAGATCTGAAATAGGATCCCCAAACATAGTCTTATAAATCAGCATCATCTCAGTAAAAAATTGAAATAAAAATTTTAAAATACGGAGACCACAATCAAGGTTTTATTCACACACACACACACACACACACACACACACACACACACACACACAGAGCCTTTGAAGATACCACTGGATTATGGCCTCTATTTCTTTTTCCCGAGCCTCAGTGCCATGGATCAGTTAGCTCCCAAGACAACGGATCCTCAAACTGACAATGCTAAGCCAAGCACCACACTTTAGAAAACAACCCCCTTATCCTACACAACAAGAAGGGGGGGTAGGACAGGGGTGTCTGTGTGCTTCTTTCCAAAATGAAGCCTGTGCCCAGATCTGACCATGGAAAAGCCGCTGTCCACGGTCACTAGTAGCATGATCACATTAGCAATTCCCCATACTCCAGTGTGGAGCCCAAACACCCCAGGCAGAATTTCTGGACTCCAGGTTTTGCTGGTCTGAAGAACTCCCTCACACTCCCCAGTCTATCGGGGACAGCAGAGGCAGAGAATGTTAGTTACCGGGCAGAAGGAAAAAGCTCCCAGAGTTGGAGCGACCGGCCTCTGGAGACGTCCTGACAGAATCACCCTCCTCAGCCATAGCCCAGTTATGGCCCCAAAGAGAAAAGTTCCGCCCCAAGGAGCAAACGCTTGCAAATCAGAGTCCCAGCGCCCCGCCTCACCACGCAGCCAACTGCACCACCCGAGAAAGCAGGCATTTCTTCCTGCTGCCCAAGGCCTAATCCTGGTCAGAGGGCTACTCTCTCCAGGCAGGAGAGACCCTTGACTTCTCTTCAGCATTGAGCAAAACGTCGGCCTCATATGCTGAAGATTCTTCTAAAGGTTTTATTCTCCAAACAGCTCCCCTTAGCATGTCAGGAAAACCAGTGCTTTGCGGCCAACAGCAAGGAGATTTGTACCCGACACTCTGTCACATTTTGTGATCCGATCAAAGCCTTCCATTATTGACCCTAATCTGGCCATGTTGCTTCCTTCTGAGAATTCTGATACAAAAATATTCAACAAGGAAGATCTGTTATGGCACGTACCAGACCGTGTGTATTACCCAACTGCATACTTTTCCCATTAGATCTTACTTGTTGCCTGTTAATATATTACTCGCCCAATGGACTCCTGTTCTCCAAATGTCAGCCTTATGAAGATGGACACTAACCTACCTCCTAACACCATCCAGGAAACCTCGCAGCCTGAAGACAGTCATACGTTTGCCAAATGGAAGAACGGGAGAACGTTTGGGTGAATGAATGGGTAAACAAACCAACCAAAGAACAATGTGGGGAACAGTGTCAGGAAAAAAGAAAATCACCGTAAATTAAGAATGTACAGAGAAAAATAAGAAACAGCAAAGCTTGAATTCTGTTGTTATGGAAAGACCGTGGGTGGATTTTTAATTTAAATTTTTCATTAAATTTCATGTGTTTATACAGCAATAACACTTTAAAGCAAAATATTTGTGTGTTACTAAAATCTGGAAAGAAAATGTACCAGATATGCATTTATATATTTTACAGATATGCAAATGGAATACTAAAACTTTTTCAGACAACCGAGTGATTAAGCATTAAAGTTGACTTTCCCTCTGCAGATAGCCATTAAAGAGTAATTAAGACTTTCCACTGTGTTAAGCAACCACTTGCCTAACAAAGTGCCTTAATCATGGCAAGACAGGGCAGACGGCATCAAATGAGATGCGAATAGGGCAGAGTCCCTACATGGGTGCGTGGCCCATATTTCCCGTCAGCAGTTCCTTCCAAGCAAGACAACACAACAAAATAAAATTTTTTCCCCCACAAGTTTTCCAATCAGATAAACCAACAACAGGAATAAAACACTTCTAGACTGAGCCTACAGACTTGGATACTGGATGCAATAAGCCAGATAGAGTATCTATTACTCCAGCTAAGCAAGTTTTCTCCTCTCTGGCTCCACTTAGCCCACACCTGGAGTCACAGCCATCCTGCTAAGCCCAATTCCTACAGTTCAGCCATACTGCACTGGCTACTTCTTGTGCCACTTCTTATCTACTCATGAGCATGTCATTATCATTTCTCAGATGTTTCCCAGCACTGCCAAGTCCAAAGGACCAATCTCTCGGCTCACCTGAAAGATCTCCCCTTTCTACCTCTTCCGCTTCCTTTTCGGTGAATGTCTCTGCCAGCTGTTCTGGTGCCAAGACACCAGCCAGGAGGCCAACTGTGATTTCTGTCTTCCTTTTACCAGCCACACCAGAAACAAGCATCTTCTGGTTTTGACCTTCTAATTCTCTCCTGAGCCTGTCCCATATTCCCTGTGAGGGCTTGCCTGTTCCAGCTCGGGAATAAGCTCTCCTGGATATCACAATTCAGACCTTTCATCTGTCTTCAAAATGGCCGTCCTTTCTCCTGTTTCAAGTCTTTTGATAGTAACTTTTGATGACTATTTGGGACTCCCTCAGAAACCTTGATTCCTCTCTCAATGTTCTGTGCTCAGTGGAAGAACTGTTTCTTCTTTCCCCATCTCTCCTCGTGGTCTGCCTGTTCCTTATTACTGCCCCTCCAGGATCCATTTCTCTCTCAAAACTTCCATAGGCTCCAGAATTGGGTTAGGGACTCTACTTCTGGGCTTTGTAGCACCTAATACTTTTTCACTCAGAACCATTTTTGAGTAAAGCTAGAAGGCAGAGGTCTACTTATGTTCCCCCAGAAGCTACATCTGCCCATGGTGAATATTAATATACTGGACACTAATATATGTTTATGGATGAATATGGGGGGAGAAAAAGAAGGATAAAACCCACCACTTTTTTTAAAACCCACCACTTTTTAAGCCAAGTCCCAGTAAGACCCTGCATTAGCCAGAAATACAATAATTCATTTCAGGTCTTAGCTGGGTACTCATTTTCCTACTTCTTTGACTCAGAAGAATCAATTTTCAGAGATTGTCCTGTACATTATTTTACATTCAAGTTGTAATATCTCTCCAAGTTAACTGCAAGTTATCCTTAAAAAAAAATATCTATACCATATTTTTTTTTAAATCTGCATTTCACATCTCCAAGCAATGAAATGAACAATCATTAATGCTTGGACCATTTTAAGCCAACTAGCCCTCACCAAAAGGTTATGTTTCTTTGGTGTCTGTTTTTGACCATATCTGGTGGATATTCAGGCTTACTCCTCGCTTTGAACTCAGGAATTACTCCTGGTGGTTCTCAGGGGGTCACACAGATTGAATGCAGGTTGGCTATGTGCAAGGGGGAAAGCTCTACACACCGCTCTATCGCTCCAGCTCCTGAAAGACTTGTTCTTTGACAAAGCTGCAGCTTTCTCAAACCACTCCCATCTCTACTCTGCCCATCTCAAGTAGCAACTGCTCCACAAACATTTCCCAGGCTGCACACATCAGTGACACAACAGGGGAGAAATAGCTCACTGTTTTCCAACAAGTCTTTATACACACACCTTCCCAGGATCTTCACTGCTCATCCGTAATTCCTCAAATCTACAGTTAGACTGTAGTCACAATTTGCCTATACTTACTCAAGGCCTTGTATAAGAAAGTCAGAGCAAACATCTGTCCAGCGCAACTTTATTAACAAGAATAAACCACAAATGAGTCATATCATGTGGGTATTGCAGCCTAAAGAAGTGTGTACTCAAGTACTGCAGATTGATGCCTATGTTTTGTACATCTATCTCTCCAGAACTTCCATGTCAAAATGCTAAAGGATTTTCCCTTTTGTCTTCATAAGGTGGAAAGGCCGGAGATCGCAGCAGAAGGGAATCCAGGTAAACATTAACCTTCCTTTCACATAAACCTACTGGGGAAAAAGCAACACCAAGAGGTACGGACGGTAGGGAGAAGGCGATGAGCAGGGTTGGGGACGCCCCTACTGAATGTCTGTTCCCACAGAGTCCCTCCCTGACCTCCCAGCTCCCAAAAAGAAGGGAGTCATTAAATGACTTCAAAAGCTTTTTTTTTTTGACTCAGCAGTGTATTATCTGATTATGACTTCTCTTCCCCTAAGCAAATTCAGAGGCAGGACTAAGTTATTAAAGAGGTGGACGCAGATGAGTGCCTTTATAGACCTGTCTTCCCTACAGAGAAAATTGAACAAGAAATAAAAAGCTTAACAACTTCTTTGATATCAGGTCTGTGCCTATTACATTCTATAGAAGAAAGGCGTTTTCGGCAGCCTCTTCGGCTCTGAACTGACCTTTCATGAAAAACCAACATTTTTTATAGCCATAAAAACATCCATCAAGCCAGTGAGGCTTTTATCTGAACTATGTCTCACAGACCTAACTGTGAAAACCCTGTTTCCACTCCCGGTCCTAGCCAACATATAAGCAGATCTCTTGGGGGCCACTTTGTACTGAAGACCAGGATCAGAGTCTGTCCGGCGTAAGAAAGAAAGGTTAAAGGGCCAGAGTGATAGTATGGCAGGTGGCGCGTCTGCCTTGCGCGCAGCCGACCTGCGTTTGCTTGATCCCTGGCACGCCATCTGGTCCCCTGATCCCTGCCAGTAGTGACCCCTAAGCACGGAGCTGAGCACTGACAGGCATGGCCCCAATTAAAATTAAAAGGAAGCACGAACGATTAAAGAAGCAATGACCAAAGCTTGAGTCAGCATTCTTTATCTTTAAAATATAAAACTCTAGGGCATGGGAGGTAAGACGGGGTTAAGGTCTTGCACATGGATGACCCTGTTCAATTCGAGCACCACACAGGACTCCCATCCCTACCCCAAGCACCACAGGAGGAAGGCCTGAGCAGAGAGCCAGGAGCAAACTCTGCATGATGCCAGATGTGGTACAAAGCCCATTACCACCCCCTACCAGGCAAATAAATTTCAGATTCAAGGTGTCAGCAAAACAGTAAAGAGGTTGAGGTGCCGCCTTGTGCATGGTTCAACTCCCAGTCCCCGAGGCACTGGCAAGAGAACTGGCACCATCGAGACTGACCCAACCCCATCTTCCAAACCCATCCCCAATATCACCAATTCTAAAATCCACACAATTGCTGGCCTAAGGCTCGGGCAAAAGCCACTGAAATAAACCAACATACCGGAATCTTGGCTGTTAGGAAGGGAGATGAAGAATGACCTTGTTCTTGCAGTGATAGTCAGTAGAAAGTCAGGAGACTCGGGGCTCAAGCCGCAGCGGCCTTTTCAAACCAGTGCCACGGGCAAAGAGCTGGCAGCACAGACAGACTTAAACGCAGGTCTCCAAGAGCACCGCCAAGAGGGGACACAGCAACAGCCACTGATGCTCAGCTCAGTAACCACCAACCCAGCTCTGGAGCAAATGTCATAGAAACAACCTCACTTCAGGCCTCAGAAAGGCCTTGGCTGCTTCCAACCCCCTTCCATTGGATACTGTGTTCTCTGAGGACACAATCTCTCTCTCTCTCTCTCTCTCTCTCTCTCTCTCATTAATGAAATTACCAATTCTGCTAGAAAGGTGACTGGAGAAGTTATGCAAATAGGAGACCTCAAGAAAGAACCCTTTCATCTCTGGATACCTTGGAAGGGCCAAAGAAAGAAGGATCTGTGAGAGACAAAAAAAAAAAAAAATCCTTCTGAACACCCACTGCTAGGCAGGAGCTTCCCATCATTCTCAGGAAATTTCCCCAAGCAGATAAATCTTTAACTGATTAGTGTCATAAGAATTAAAGTAGCTCTTTATTGTAGAGCATGCCCACAGCAAGAAAATCTGTAAGCTCTCCCTTAAAATCATACTTTCAGCACCTCACTCAAAGATAAATTAATTCTAAAGCTCCTAAAGGGCGAAAGGTCCATGGCAGCGAGAAAGAGAGAGAGAGAGAGAGAGAGAGAGAGAGAGAGAGAGAGAGAGAGAGAGAGAGAGAGAGAGAGAGAGCTCACGCACGCAAGAACTTCTTAAATTCTCCAACGTACCTTCACAGGTCAGGCTCTGCAGAAGCTGAGATAGAACAGCGGATAAGGGACCCACTTTATCAAGAGAAAAGACAGGAACCAGCTGGGGAAGAGGAAGGAGCAGAGAGAAAAAGCAACCAGACAAAGCCTGGGCCACACACAGGAGGTACAGAGGGTGCCAGCAGTCTCCTGAGCTCAGGCTGGTGTGTCGCTACCTCTAGTTCCATTAGGCTCCGAGTCATTCAGGGGCGGGGCACTTGTGCGTGCCTCGAAATGGGGGGAGTGGGAGGACCAGTCTGTTGGAAATGATCACTCTGGTTTAAAGAAGGTAAAGGTACATTATATAGATACATTATAACCTTTCTGTATCTATATTGCAAACCATGATGCAGAGAGAGAGAGAGAGAGAGAGAGAGAGAGAGAGAGAGAGAAGAGAAAGCCTATAGAGGCAGGTGGGGTGTGGAATGGGGACATTGGTGGTGAGATACAGTAGTGAAGGGATGGGTGGGTTTTGGAACACTGTACAACTGAAACTGGATCATGAAAAACTCTGTTACTGTGTATCTCACTGTGACTCAATTAAAAATAAAGAAATAATTTTAAAAACATCCACAATAAATCTGCTGTAAAAACAAAGTACATGGCTGGAGCAATAATCGAGCGGGGAGGGGCATCTCTTGCACGGGGCTGATCTGGGCATCCCTTACGGCCCTGAGCACCCCCAGGAGTAATTCCTGAGTGCAGAGTCAGGAGTAGCCCCCGGCAGCAATGCCAGGTGTGACCCGAAAGAAAAATAATATAAAGTATCAGTGACATGAACTCTAAGCAGCCTGCGAGCTACTAACTAAATCCCGTCTAGAGAAAATCCACCTTTCCGGCAGGGCAGGTCTGCTGAAACGTATGCCACAAACTGGCCAAACCACACAAAAGACATGAGTACGTCTGGAGGCCAACAGAGAGGCTCCAGCTGCAGGAAACGGAAGAGTTCTCCAGGCCTTGGGCCTACGGAGTGTCTTCCTAGGAACGGGTAAATGTCATGTGAACAAAAGGAAGTGCTGTCAGTGCTGTCCACCCTGGGCCCCGAAATCGCTGGGCTCTCAATGTCGTTCTCTGAAATAGCTAATAGCCTCACGTAGAAGCACTGAGAACTGAACGAACCCCTCAGGGCGATTCCTCTGGCTTTTCCTCCAACAGATCCAATTCAGGGGCCCGAGCGATAGTACAGCGGGGTGGGCATTTGCTTTGCACGCAGCTGACCTGGGTTCGATCCCCAGCATCCCATATGGTCCCCGAGCACCGCCAGGAGTAGCTCCTAAGTGCTGAGCCAGGAGTGACCCCTAAGCATCACCGGGTGTGACCCCCCAAAAGCAAAACAAATAAAATCCCAAATCCAGTTCCTAAAAAAGAATGCCCTACCTCCTGCGAAGGCTATTGCTGCAATAACCTCTGAGCTCCAGGAGAGCCGGGATCCTCTGCCTCCTATTACATCTCTCGCATTGGCTACTTGGCACAAAACGGATGTTCAATAATCATTAAACAACTAAACAAATGGATACATAAGCTCCACGGCCAAGTGCAGCAACACTCAGATTTTTTTTTTTAACACATGGAAATACAGAAGAAGAGGCCACTAGGCGGTGATTCCTATGGCTTCTCCTCCAACAAATCCAATTCAGGGGCGAGCGATAGCACAGCAGCAGGGAGGGTGTTGCTTTGCATTCAGCCGACATGGGTTCGATTCGAAAAGGAGGCCACTCAGTGTCGTACCAGGCAGGAAATGTTCTAACACATTCAGTCAGGAAGTGCTTATTTTTCTAGGAAATATACCTGTGTTTGATCTGCCAATTACCGTTGATTTGGGCTGAAGCTGTAGGAAGTCACTTGTTAACCTCTCGTAGTTTTTGTCTCCCCTGCCCTTTTTCTTTTCTTTTTTGGGTTACAACCAGAGATGCTTAAGGGTTACTCCTGGCTCTGCACTCAGGAATTACTCCTGGCAATGTTTGGTAGACCATATGGGATGCCGGGGATCGAACCCGGGTTGGCTGCATGCAAGGCAAACACCCTCCCCTGCTGTGCTATTGCTCAGCCCCCCATATCGTTCTGAATGAAGGAGTGATGACTGAGAAAAAAAGGGCCCCAAATGTTGGCTTACTGCACTGTGGGGCGTGGAACCAATTCCATTTCTAATCTCCGTGCATTATTCCAATATCCTTCGGTGCCTGCTGTGCCACAATTCAAGTCTATGTCCGAAGAAAAGATGAAGCTCTATTTTCCACTACTTCCTTCACTCAGGAGCAAAATCTCTCTTTGATGGGTTCTTACGTCACGTTTGTTACGAGTCATGTTTATAATTCTGAAGTACACCGCTCTAAGAGAAATGCAAGGGAAAAAATTCTAGCTTATCATCCAGTTGGGCTACAGACTATTTAAAACAAGCTTCTATCAGTTACTATTTTAGGCTACACAGAGCAGTGAAGAGGATAGATGAACAGGGCAAAAGTCAAGCAAGTGCTTCTCGCTTAAGCTCCTGGCTAGGTTTGGAATCTGCTGTCAAGGAGGTTTCCTTGACTCTCTCTGCAAAGAAAATGGGAGGCGGGGGAAGAAAGGGTTCATCAGAAGTTTCTAGAAGACAGGACAGAGTGGGTCTGTAGCCACTGTCATTTCACAAGAAGGCTCGGTACACTCACACGCTCGCCCAGGGCTTTTCCTGCACAACTGCTTCTCTCAATGCCACAGTAATATGGTGATTAAATATTTCCCTGACTGGAAAGGAGTCCGTGACTCTTTTCTGGGTGGGTGGGGAGGGCACAGCCAGCTCTCCTCAGGAATTACTCCTGGCAGTGCTTGGGGACCATATGGGATGCCAGGGATCGAACCCAGATTGGCAGCATGCAAGGCAAGCGCCCTGCCCTGCCTGCTGTGCGATCACTCTGCCCTGAGTTCCTCTGAGTCTTGTCCAACTACTTTCATTCTCCTTTAGAGGCTGTGGCGATAAGCATGGAGAGTCTTTAATTTGCTTTAAAAAAGGAAATTTTTTAAAAAATCTGTTCAATTAATGGTACTAGTACTGCCTGGAGGTGATAATGAAATCCGAGTGAAATTCCACAACCCACTCAGACTTTTTCTCTTTGTATCACTGTCTCCTGGTATTTGAAACTGTCACAGCAAAAGAGCTGGACCTGTGTCAAAACTAGTTAGAGTCACAAGGACACAGGTACACAAAAATGCAAAAACAGGTGCAGCGCCCTTGGCATGGAGAGACAGCAATAAAATCATTCCCTTCCCTTCAACCTTCGAGCCAAGCAGCCATGAAAGAAGTGAACGCAGGCTCACACTGTTTTCCTCATTGTTACTGCTTTTATTTTAAACCAATCTTCCTAACTTCTCTACCATGCAAACGAGAAAGAGACCGTTCTTCGATGATGTACCGAACCTTTGGCCCTTTAAATTCTCTACATTCAAAAATCAAAATGAACTACAAAGGCGCTAGGGGGCTCAGCGCAGCTACAGTGCCTGGGTTTGGCTGAAAACCAGCAATTCTTCCATCCTGATCAAAGTCAAACAAACCCTCTGAGGGGGCTCTGACAACATCTTGCTTTCTCTCTGCACAGAGATGTCTGTGTACAAACCTGCTCTACGTGACCATCTCCCTCAGCATCCGTCAGAGCCGCCTACCTGGGAGGAGCTGAGCGGAGAGCTGATGAGATCTCACGGAAAGGATGCACTGTGGGGGCCGGATCAATAGTCCAGCGGGTAGGGCGTTTGCCTTGCACGCGGCCAACTCAGGTTCGACCCCGGCGTCCCATATGGTTCCCTGAGCACCGCCAGGAGAAATTCCTGAGTGCAGAGCCAGGAGTAACCCCTGAGCATCACCGGTGCCACCCAAAAAAGAATTAAAAAAAAAGCACCTGTGAATCGGGAGAAGCGAGAAAGAGCACAGAGGGGTGGTTCCACCCCGACAGGTAAAAACTTGATACAAAAACATCAATGCACCCTAGATTAAAGAAATGAGAGGACCTGGAAAGAAAGACATGGAAGGCGGAGGGAAAAAGAGGGAGGATGGGGGATGGGAGGACTCGGGCACATCAGTGGTGCAGAGGTGTGGTCTGTGGGAACATCTAAATCTCCCAGTCAACAACACTGAAAGCAGGAAACACAACAAGTTCTAGAAGGTGCCTGTTGAAAGCTCAGGTATGCGAGTCTCGGTGACTAAAGTCACCAGGCTCCCATGGAGATGGAGCTGGGGTCCCTTTCCCCCACCTCTGTCCCATCTGGGAGGCCCGGTGGACCCACCCACAAACTGCTCCCAGGCTGTCTGCCATGATCCAGAGACACAGACACACGGGGCAGAGCTGCTACTGGCTCCCCCTGTGGCGTGTGGCCGCCATCAAACTAGTAAAAACCAACCACATTCTAGAAATTCAGATGGTCAACGCAAGTACCGAAATAGACCAGATTAGTCCATTACAAAGCAGGAAAAAAAGTCATGACTTTATCAATACCATTGCCATATGTGTGCTACAACGGTCAATATAACTGGTGTCAGCTGAGGGAGCAGGCACGGGGATGGTGGGTGGTGGGAAATGAGGGTCTTTGGTAGTGGGAACACACTGGTGGTGGGATTTGTGTTGGATGATGAAATATTAAATAAAAAAATGAAATTAAATTAAAAAAATAAAATGTGCCTATTGAGAAAGCAGGCTGGGGCGGAAGGTGACCTTGGGACACTAGTGGACAGAAGTTGACACATGGTGGGATTAATGTTGGAACACTACATGCCTCACTCAAGTAATGTGTAACTTTTGTAAATCACAGTGCCTTAATTTAAAAGAAAGAAGTCATGCAATAGCCAGGAAGCAATTCTTCTTCTATATCTGGCAGCAGACAGCAGACCCTTCAGAGATAATTATATAGGTTTTTGGAAAATTAGGAATATTTGAGAGTTGAGATAAGAACAGTAACTATGATTTAAAGGGTCAGACGTCAGTTCTGTGATGGGAATAAAACCGACAGTAGTAAGGGGCAGAGCAGGCGAGGAGTCCTTGGGCTGTCCTTAGGTACTGGCCGTGATTATTCTTATAAAACCAATTTAACTACCAGCAATCAAACATCCACAACTAAGGTCTCTTGATGTGAGACAATCTGCAGAAATACATTACTTATGCTCTTGGTAAGACTTATTCTAGCATTTATTTTGTCAATATGATTTCACTAGCAATATTCCCGCTCTCTACCTCAGCACACACTTTGGCTTCAAAGACCCTCCTCCCCATTGTGAGAAAGAACAGTCACAGAACTGCTACTCATGAATAAATATCAAACTTGGGACCTTGATCAGACCCTCAAGGCAAGGATTAGAATAATGAGACCAATGATCACTTGCCTCCACCTGCACAGCAGGGAAAACTTGGCAGAGGACAGCCTTCCTGCAAAGGAAGGTGATACAACACAAACAGGAAGCTGCCCTCCATGAGAAGCTGTTCCCTCCATGATCTGCAAAACCGGCCTCTGTGAAGGATGACTCAGAAGCAGCGCCGCCTAGCGATGGGGCAGGGTCAAAGGACGCAGAGAGCAAGGTGCAGGCGGCGAGTATAAAATGCTCCCTCAGTCACAGGGCCACAAGCTCCCAGTCTGCCCTTTGTCACCTCAAATAGGAAAAACAGTGCAGCTATACATTCCAATAAAACTAAAACCGGCCTGGGAGACCACTGTAAGTCTGGATTTCAACAGCATCTGGCAGATGAAATGGGCAGAGAACGTAAGACTAGTTCAGAGTGTCTGACCCCCACCAGGAATTTGTTAAAAACATTTGTGCACTTTTTTTTTTTTTTTTTGCTTTTTGGGTCACACCCGGTGATGCTCAGGGGTTACTCCTGGCTCTGCACTCAGGAATTCCTCCCTGGCGGTGCTCGGGGGACCATATGGGATGCCGGGGATTGAACCCAGGCCAGCTACATGCAAGTGCTATCACTCAGGCCCCATGTACTATTTTTTTAGATCATTTTTGTACATTACCTTTTTTTGGGAGATGTCTTGGGAGTGTCGATACTTTCAGAGTACTTAATTTTGCTTATAGTTTGCACAAAAACAGGTCCTTTTTAAAAAATGATACTGATAGTATGATACCAATATCCAAGGTCAAGTGAAACATGTATCAGGAGGTTTTGTCAAAAGTGGAAATTATCACAAAGCGTGTGGGAGTCAGAGGCTAGGTAAGACAGAAAATGGAACAGTGTGCTAACAATTGTCGAGGGTACTAATGCCAACCTAGAACTGAGCATTAAATAGAGGCAAAAAGATACACTGACAACCCTTTAATGTATGTTCTGTAATCCATAGTCTGGAGGGGAAGGAAAAGAGAAAGAGATAAAAGAGAAAGGGAAAGAAATAAAGAACCTGCCATGGAGGCGGGCTGAGGGGAGGGGGGAGGGGAACCGGGGACCTTGGTGGTGGGAGATGGGCCCTGGTGAAGGGATGGGTGCTGGAACACTGTATGACCAAAACCCAAATATGAACATCTTTGTAATTGTATATCTCACGGTGGTATAATAAAATACTTATAAAAATAAAAATAAAAAATGATACTGACTTTGTGGTATTTCCAACACACATAATAAGAATATTATAAACACCCAGGTATCCATCAGAAAGTGTAGTGCATCTTGTTTTGGTACACTTTATAGATTTTTAAACAGCAAAACCTACAGAGTTATTATTCTATTACTCTGGTGTCACTTTGAGAGACGATTTCTATCCTCAAATGAGTCATTCTCAACCATCTTTTCACACTTTAACTGCTTATTTGTAGTATTCAAAAGTCTCACTCCACAGTTTGTATATGGAGACGTCTTCTCTGTGCAGGAGGGAGTTCAAGAAATAAGATCTGTCCGTGCTATTTTGGAAAAAGAGAACAGTCAATGAGAAAAACTTCTTTTTCCTATTTATTTTTCCATTTCCGGAATACACAGAAAGAAAAACAACCATTCCATGACATCCCTTCCTTGTTTCTAGGAGAAAAGCGTCCTTGGACTAAATAACGGAAACATCTATAGTGATGGAAAGGTAGACTACTGGGGACTGGAGAGATAGTGCAGTGGGGTAAGGTGCTTACCTTGCAATGCAGTCGACCTGAGCTCAGTTCCTAGCACCCACTTGATCACCTGAACCCAACCAGAAGTGATCTCTAAGCACAGAGCCAGGTGTAAACCCTGACTATATTGGGTATGGCCCCAAACTCAGCGACTACACAGTAAAAGGCTACGGCTGGGAAATAGTACAGTGGTTAGGGTGCTCGCCTAGCATGACCTGGGTCTGAACAACAGCACCATATGGGCTCCTGAGCTTCTCTGGGCTCAGCCCTGGTGGCCCCTGAGCAGCACCGGTGTAGCCCCCAACACTACAGGGCCCAGAACCATGGCATTTAACCCATGCATCAAACTGCTGCCCTGACTGACTAAGGATTCCATCCACCCCTGATTCTTGGGCACTACTTCAGAGACCCTCCTCCAAGTTCCCCACCCACCCTAAAAATAGACTGCTCGTTATTAAGTAATGTGCAGATAAATCAAAATAATCTCATCATTCCCTAAAACCTATTTCCAGAGACCACAGATGCCAGGAGACATTCTCACCCAAAAGCAGAACTGAAAGGATTTGTCTTCCGGTCTCAAGTCCAGACACTTGAAGTACTTATGCATTTATCCTGAAGAGTCAAGACAGCAGGAACCAACACGTGAGTCTCTATCCTCCAAAGTAAGTCTAGGTTTTAGAGGGTAGCAAGCTTAGCTTTTAATACCTGACGAAGCAGCATGACGAAAGGCAAATCTGAGCTCCATGCATAATTTTCCAGGGATTGAAAGAGTCTGATGCAATCTGTTCTCTAGGCCATGAATTAAAGAAACACCTTACCTATAAAGTTAACAGTTGGTATCCCAGGCTGCTTCCTGACTGCGCAGGTACAAATTCATAAATCTTGAAAGTCAGGAAGCCAAGTGATTACTATCTTGTAAAACCCTTTGAAACAAGTGAATTTCAACAAAAACGATCTCTGGGGGAAACTATGGCATGAAGTCATAATGGCCAACCACCTCTCCTCAAGGCAGGTGTTTCTTGGAAGAGAAAGTGATGCCTCCTGAAGTTCCCAAACAGCAGGTCCAAGCAGAGCAATGGAGAGAGAGGGGGTGCAGGGGGCCGGAAGTAGGGGTCGGGAGAAACAACAAGTATCCAAAGAGGGTCTGAGTAGGGCCGGGAAAAGACAGTGTCATTCTCTAGCCACATCTAAAGCTGTCGTCTTAGAGGTCATTTTCATCATTCCTTAACTACTTAGCTCAGAGAAATAAAACACCCGTCAGGGGAAGATAAAACCCAAGATTTATTTGGAATATAAAATACACACATCACTTTTTGGACTTCTATAAAAATTTTTCTGGAACCATTTTCCATTTAGGTCAAATAGGTAGGCAAGGCCTGACTAGATACTGCTAAATTCATTGTCTAAGCTCACTCCCCCAAAGATGTGATTCAATCTCGGCTATTATAAAATACATCCCAACCTCCCCTGTCCCCTCTCCTCCCATGCATTTACACACCCAGTGCCGTCAGCCTGGGCGTTCAGTCCTCTCCTTCTCTGGGTTTCCAGCTTCTTTCTGTTGCAAGGATCGCTGCCACTTCTGTTACAACCTATGTCAGGCATTAGGTAAAGAATGTCTTTTGTTTATGTTTTGTTTGGGGTTGGTTTGGTTTGGGGGCCACGCCCTCCACTGCAGAGGGTTTATTCCCGGTTCTGTGCTCATGGATCACTCTTGCTGGGCTTGGAGGACCAACCATGGTGCCGGATCAAACCCATGTCAGCCACATGCAAGGCAAGTGTTCTACTTGTTGTACTATTGCTCCAGCCCAAGCCAAGCCCAAAAGAATATTTTGTCCATGACTTCTACCTATAGATAAGCAGTGAATTGCCATGAGAATCAAGGTAGCCATCAATGATTAGACAGGAAAAGCCAAAACAAGCCTCAGACCAAGGACTGTCCAACTCCAAAGACCTTGACTTTTGATCCTTCCACACATCTCCACATTGCATGGATGAAAAAAAGTTGCTGAGCCTTAAGACTTCCAGGGACCCTTAGACATCTGAAGTCACATTTTTTTAAATTGAATCTCTGTGAGATACACAGTTACAAAGTTGTTGATGATTGGGTCTCAGTTATACAATGTTCCATCACCCATTCATTCACCAGTACACATTTCCCACTACCAGTGCCTCGGGTCCCCCACCTGCCACTATGGCAGGCACTTTTCTTCTCTCTCTCTCTCTCTCTCTCTCTCTCTCTCTCTCTCTCTCTCTCCCTCTTCCTCTCTCTCTCCCCCTCCCCTCCCCTCCCTCTCCCTCCTCTCTCTCCCTCCTCTCTCCCTCTCTCTCTCCCTCCCTCCCTCTCCTCTCTCTCCCTTCCTCCTCTCTCCCTCTCCTCCCTCCCTCCCTCCCTCCCTCCCTCCTCTCTCCCTCTTCCTCTCTCCCTCCCTCTCCTCCCTCTCCTCCCTCTCTCCCTCCTCCTCCCTTTCTCCCCCCCTCTTTTGGGCCTTAGGGCTTGCAATAGAGACACTGAAATGTTATCGGGTATGTCCCTTTACCTACTCTCAACATTCAGTTTCTGTCCAAAATGATCGTGAGCTCACCTTTCCCCTCCCTTCTGAGCACCACGGCAGCTCCAGCATGCACAAGCTTGCTCCTGTGTATCCCGTGACTCACACATAGTTGAAACTCTCTTACCTCCCATTACCTGTTTGGGAGAATCAGCCCTCACCTTCATTCATGCTACAGCATAGCAGGTCTGTCCCCCCAGCCCCACACACTCAGCCTGTGTCCATAAAACTTTTAGAAAACAGCCTAAACTAAAAACTACAAGCTCTTGAATATATGCGGATGCTCTACTTGTTTTCCATGTATTAGTAAAGTCCTCGTTTGTAGATTCACATATTCAGCATAAAATGCTGAGCACTTTATGCTGAGCACAGCAGTGGGTGCTGAGAACAGTATTAGTGGCATGTGTCTGTGAGTGTTTGTATGGAAAAGGCTGTAAGAGGTTCAGGGATGTCAGGCCAGATTTAAAGACAAAAAGTCTGTTTGCAAGATTTAAATTAGGGGATAACATGCCCAAAATGCCTCTTCTAACTCATGAGCTCAACGCCCAATAATCTAAAAGTGCTTTCACATACTTGATCTTATTTAACTCAGCAAGTCAAGTCTGTTTTAAAGAAAATACTGTTCCCGCATATTGCCAAATACAATAGAAGCAATTTTATCAAGGAGTACATCTAAGTATGTCATCCTTTTTAACTTTTGATGAGGACAGAAGCCTTCTTCTCTTGCATAACAGATTAAACTTAATATGTCCACTTGGACAAAAAGAACTAACAAGAAGCAAATATTCTGTTACCAAATTAAGCCATTTTTTTTTCCTAAAGCAACCAACATAAATTCAACATAAACTTACAGAATTCTCTATGCCAGCATTTATTTTTCCATCCCATATAAAAGGATATATTCCTAAGGATCCCCATCTGGTAGTTGGATTGGAGGATAGGAAAAGAAGATATGGGGAAAAATGAAACTCATCTCTGGAGAAAAGAATGATTTGATTCTGACATATAGATATGCAGATTCCTGATGCCAGAGTTTTATTAATGGGGAATGTCGGGAGCTGCTGACCGTGTCATCCATAAGAAAACCCTGAATCCGGCCGGAGGCGATAGCTCAGCGGGTAGGGCATTTGCCTTGCACGCGGCCGGCCCATGCTGGCCCGTTCGATCCCGGCATCCCATATGGTCCCCGAGCACCGCCAGGAGTGATTCCTGAGTGCAGAGCCAGGAGTAACCCCCTGAGCATCGCTGGGTGTGACCCAAAAAGCAAAAAAAAAAAAAGAAAAAGAAAACCCTGAATCTAGATTCTGACCAGATTTCTGGTCAACCTGAATGTTTAGATTGTGCTAAATTGAACTGTCCGATTGAACTGGATATTTGTTACAACAAACAAAGACAACAAAGCTACAAGTCAAGTGAAATTCAGGCTACAGAGAACTGATATCTAACAACTGGATTAGAATGAAAAGCAAGAGGAGGGTAAAGAAAACATCCTAAAAGACAGACTTTATTTCCAAATAAGTCCATGAAAAGCCAAAGAGGACTCCTGCAAACAGACTGCAAGAAGGAGAGAGAAACAGGGATTCCCTACCTGCACAACAGTCACTTTTCTTCCTTTCTTTTTTTGGTTTTGGGGCCACAGCGGGTAGGGTTCAGGGCTTACTCCTGACACTGTGTTAAAGGGACCCTCAGAAGTTCCATCACTTCTGGTGGAACTCAGGGAACCGTATTTGTGCTTGGGATTGAATGAGGGTTGGTAAAGTGCAAGGCAAGCACTGTGATCCCAGTACTCTCCACCCTACAGAACATTTTCAAGAGCTTCTCTCCCAGGGCTTCCATAACAAAGGATCACTTGATCACCTGACATCTCATTATTCTTCAATTTGCTGGAGGCGGGCACCTGTAACATTTCCATTTGACCCTATCACGTGCCAGTGTAGCCCAATGGCATCTGGTTGCTTCAGGAATACAAAGAGCCTCAAACCGTTCGTTCAGGGTCTTGACAAGGAAGTCTGACCATCTTGTAGGTGGGCGGCCACGTGATCTTTTGACATCCTGGGATCCAGTAGGTAACAGCTCTAGTCCAGTGGTCATCTCCAAATAGCATTACATGTCCAGCCCGTCTGATCTCTACACCTTGGCAAATGAGACAGCGTCCCTGACTCTGGATCGTTGACAGAGGTCGGAACTCCAGATTCCTTCTCTCACTTGAGTGAGGCATGATATTCCAAGCATAGCTCTTTCAATTCTTCTTTGCTGAGAATGTTGTTCTAATAATACCAAACATTAGCCAAACGGCACAAATGCTGGCTGACTTTGACCGAGAATGTGGAAAGATAGGTCTACAGCTGAATCTCAATAAAACAATGTTCATGAAAAGCGAGAGTAGTTTCAGATGCCCCATTCACTCTCAATGGAACAAATATCTCTGAATGCAGCAGTTTTGTGTACCTAGGTCGAGAACTCAACATGATGAACGACCTAAAACCTGAGCTGCGCAAGAGGAAGAGAGCGGCATGGAACGCATTCAAGAGCATCAAAGAAATAGCTAAAAGGACAAAGAACCTCCGGCTCCAGGCACATCTCTTCAACTCCACTGTTCCCCCTGCATTAACATATGCCTCAGAGACCTGGGCCCTACAAAAGCTATTCGGGTCTCCCAGAGAGGAATAACAAGGGATACAGTTCAGAAATGCGGATGTGGGCCAGAATGATAGCACAAGGGTGTTTGCCTTGCACAGAGCCTATCTGGGTTAAATCCCCAGCATCCCTTATGGTCCCCTGAGGACCGTCAGGGAGTAATTTCTGAGTGAAGAGCCAGGAATAAGCCCTGAGCATCGCTGGGTGTGACCCCAAAAAGACAAAAAGAAATCCAGATGCTTTACAGTGGTAGTAGTTGGAGAGTAATCTAGAAATACATGAACACGAACGGTCGGCCACCCCAGTTTAAAATTTCCGACAACTCCTTAATATCTCTGCCTGCCTTCCCACCTCTGCAAGAGGTGTTGGCACACCTCACCTAGAGGAAAAGCCAGCTATCACCAGGGTAACAGAGGTGACAGGAAGTCATTCCTGAAGTGAAAATGGAGAAAAGAGAAAAGCACCAAAAGATGGGAATCCAGAAATCTTACCGACTTATTCTCGAAGAGTTTTAGCTGACTGGAGGCATATTCTATATAACCGCTATTTGGTTTGAAGATTGGGGAATAAGGAAATCACTTAACTCAGAGTTTTTGGAGTAAAACACACTTTGCATGCACTCAATATGAAACAATTATGAGGGGCCTGAGAAATGGCTTGATGAGTTGAGCACATGTTTTGTATAGGGGATGACCAGGTTCCATCCTGGGCACCAAAAGGCCCCCTAAGTACTGCCTGGAATGACTCCCACACACTCCACTGAAGACCACACTAAGCACTTGATAGAAGCAGTCCTTGGTCAAAGCTCTTCTCCTCTCTGACTTCCATCAAGAGTTGGCGAAGTCTCTAGCCACAGTGCCAGGAGTTCTAGCAAAACAGTCCTCCTTGGGGCCAAGGAGATAGTACAATGGTTAGGGCACCTACCTTGCATAAAACCGACTAGGGTTCGATCCCTGTCATCCCATATGGTCCCCCAAGTTCACCAGGAGTGAGCTCTGAGTGCAGAGCCAAGAGTAAGCCTTCAGCACCACAGGTGTAGCCCAAAATCAAACAAACACAAAAAAAATCCTCCCCCTTTTACAGGCGAAGAGTTAGAAACCATGCTCTCTGAATGCCTAAGCCAAGGAACACCCTTGTATATCACTTTACCTGCTGCAGTGGCAAAGGAACATTAGGAAGAGAGCCTTGAGACAAATCTTAATTTAGGAATCTACTAAATTCATTTAGATTTTCAGTCATTGCTTATTAATACAGCCAAGTGTAAGCTGACTCAGGGCCAATATTACTGCAACTGAAAAGCAGAAAGAAGCTCTGTAATTACCCTAATGTTTCTAATAGAGTTATACAATGGGCAGAGAATTATGTAGGGGGATAAGGGGAGTAATTGTATTAGACACCTCTGAACCTCTAAAATTGTATTACTTAGAACCTTGGCAAATAAGCTGTAAGGATTTAAAGAAGATTAAGCTAAATTTCCCACTTGGTGTCCTACTTAATTTGCATGAAAATATTTGGCTATCACCTTCCTTGTAAACTGCTCAGGGCCTTTTGGAGGCTCCCACAGAACAGACACAGTCCATGGAGCGAGAGACACATGGAGACAGACGAAGCAGAGCAACCGTGAACCCATATTGCACCAATAGCGAGGGACAGGTTGCCCACCCATCACCCATTCATGGCTGAAAGATCCCCTGGAGTTCAATCAGTCACCCTCCTAAGGGCCGCGAGAGGCAATGCAGGTCCTGAAAGTCATCACTGACAACTGAAAGAAAATACCAGACAGGAGAAATAGTCCAGCTTGCTTTACATGTGGCTGGCGTGGTCAGTTTCCGGCACCCAAAGTGGCTCTCTGAGCCCACCAGGAGTGATCTCTGAAGCACACTGAAGTGGTCTCTGAGCACAGCCCTGAGCACTGTTGATATGAGCCAAAATGTCAAATTAAATAAAATATCATGGAGGCAAGAAAGAAAAGAAGAAAACTTTTTTTTTTCACAGTTTAAACCATTAACTCCAGGGCACAGCTGGTGCCCATATCTGAATGTGACTTAATTAACACAAACTGTCCTGTCCCCCAACCAGTTAAACTGAGGATCTGAGTGGAAGAAGAAAGAAAGTAACACCTAAACAGTTCTAATTGGCTATCCCCCTCCTCCCCACTGCCCTGCTGGGTTCCAACGTCTATGTAGTCAGAACAAGCAAGTTATTCCTTTTATTACAGGGGGAACGGGCTGGAACAGAGAATTCTCAGGGCCTCATACTCACAAGGCAAGCGCTCTCTGACTGAGCCACGTCCCCAGCAACAGACTCTTCTAGTACTGGGAGACCCTTAAAAGTCACAAAGCATTTCTCTTTAGTCTTTAATGGGCAGATGGCAATTCCTGATACCCCACAGAACAAAGACATGGACATTTTGAACTTATCTCTGCACAGGCAGGAATCTTTATGGGCAGGAGGAAATGTCAATTAAGAGACAAAAGCTCAACCTAAGATTTGGGGTTGTTTGATCTGGATCTTTACAGCTGTTGTTGTCAGTCTGTCTTCTGGCAAGGGGCTGGAATGTGGAAGGGCGGGCACACAGGGCTTTTCAGACTCAGTGGAAAGTGGTGGGGTTCCCCAGCGGCCTAGCTATCTCAGAAACCTCTGCAAACTCTCTCTGCGCCTGCAAACCTCTGTACCCAATGTAATCCCACAACACCATGCTCTCAGAGAACTGAAACTGCTCTCCAGACATTCCCTCAGAAAGGAAATACGCCATGGAGCGACAGCTCAGGGGGGCATGCATGCCAGAGGCCTGGATTCAATCCCCAGCACTGCATGGTCCTCTGAGCACCACCAGGAGTGACTTCCCCTTCCTAACACTGCACCAGGGGTAGCCCATGAACACTACGGCATTCTCATGGGTTACAGAAACAAACAAAAGTGTCTTGTTAGAAAGGGAACTATGAGGCCAGAGTGATACACAGGGTATAGAGTGCTTGCCTTGCATGAGGCCAATTAGAGTTCATTCCCTGCCAGTGATCCCTGAGCACAGAGCCAAGAATAAGCCTGAGCACTGCTGGATATGATGCAAAAAAAAAAGAAGGAAGGAACTACCCAACCAACCTCCATAGCTTATCACCTCATTCATCCCACAATTTCCTGTGCATAGTTCCATGACCACAGCTGAGATAGCAATAGAGATGATTCAACTTATGGAATCCTGAACCCGGAGACCTTTAAAAGTCCCATTTCCTCATCTCCTAGACTGTGAGGGGAGGGAGAAGGGAAGGAACATGACTTGCTGAAGATAACACCGGAAGTAAAGGTACAGGGTCTCCAAATATGCCAGAGACAACACTATTCATGGACTAACTATCAGGAAACATCTTTTTCTTTCTTTCTTTTCTAAGAACCAGAGTATTAATTAGGAGCAATGGTTTGTCATGTACTGGTTTTACATATTTATTTATCTACTTATTTTTATTGAATCATCAGGAGATAGGAATTTTACAAAGCTTTCATGGTTGGATTTCAGTCATACAATGTTCCATCACCCATTCCCTCCACCAGTGTACATTTGCCACCAATGTCTCAGCCTGTGGAGTCAGGTTCACTGCCCACTGCCCAGGGCTGGGTCTTCTCTCTCCGACAGATGTCTGAGTCCAGCATGGTCTCCCCACGTGCTTCATGCCCCGTCCTCTATGTGGAGCCCCTGAAATCAAGTATTCACCCTTCCCCACTTTGCTGACATCTCCACCATTTAATATCACAGAGAGGCAAGAGATCACTAGAGCCCACGCAAGGTTATAAAAACGGCCAGGAGCCAGAGAGATAGTACAGTGGGTTTTTGCCTTTCAATGCTGACCTGGGCTCTACTCCCAGCACTGCCAGGAATGATCCCTGAGAACTGAGCCAGGAGTAGCACAGAGACCACCAGATATGGCCCCAAAACAAACAATAAAGACTAAAACCTTGGGCCAGAGAAATAAGTTTAAGTAAAGTAAGGCACTTGACTTGCACAGCTGATGTCGGTTCTATCCCTGGCACCCCATAATGTCCCCCAAGCATCTCCAGGAGTGATCCCTGAATACTGAGCATGGAGGCAAGACTAAGCCCTGAGAGTCAGAGGGTTAGGTAAGACAGAGAAGGGAACAATGTGTTAATAATTGTCAAAAGTGCTAATAATACCAGCCGAGAACTGAGCATTAAATGCAGGCAAAAGATACACATGATAATCCCTAAGTGTTTGTATTACAATCCACAACATGTAAGAGAAGAAAGAGAAAGAGAGAGAGAGAAAAAAGAGAAAGAGAAAAGAGATAAAGAACCTGCCATAGAGGCAGGCTAGGGGAGGTGGGTGGGAATCAGGGACATTGGTGGTGGGAAATGGGCTCTGGTGGAGGGATGGGTGCTGGAACACTGTGTGAATGAAACCCAAATATGAACATTTTTGTAATTGTATATCTCATGCTGGTATAATAAATTATTAAAAAATAAAAAGATAGATAAATAGATGATAGAGAGTGAGTGAGTGAGTGAGTGGTGAGTGAGTGAGGTGAGTGAGTGAGTGAGTGAGTGAGTGAGTGAGTGGAGTGAGTAAACCCTGAGCACTGCCAGATATGGTCCTAAAACTTCAAAAAAAAAAAGAGGCCAGAAGAGTACAGTGTGCCCGAAGTTCAACGTGGAGTCTCACCTTTTTTTCCTTTCTGAGATGTTCTTAGAGCATCTGCTTCTAATCCTGAAAGGAGGAAGCCCGACCCTGCGTGCTGTAGGGAAGTTCTCTTCTCCTCCCACCCACACCAACTCTCCCTCCCTTCTTCAACAAGAGAAGCAGGCCCTGGTTCTCTTGTAGCCCAAAAAAGCAGGCTTGGGCTACAGGATTCTCCCAAGGCAGATACCCTTGAAAAGGTGCCCTTTGGGCTTATTCTCAAACCAACACAAAATATGAGAAGAAAAAGACCAGCACTGGTAAGACTTCTGCTCTGATGTTTCAGGACCCCTTCCCAGACATACTCTTTGCAGTCTTTCCGACAGTCTTCTTGGTTTCCGACTTCGTCATTAACTGCAACTTCTTCAGCCCCACAGAGTCCCAACCGGACAGACGCAGGAATGAAAGGAAGTGGGGGTGGGCCAGGGTCTGCAGCTCTCCCGGGGCTCGCGCCTGGCCCCTACTTCTCAAGGGATCTGGGCAAATCTTTCTGACCACCTTTATTTCTGGTTCAGAGACCACCTCCTTCATTTCATTAGCAAGCACTCTATCTCCAGCACTCTCCTAAACTCTCAGGAGGCTGGATGTAATCCTTCAGTGCCACTCGCAGTCTCTTGGGTACAAAGAACACATCCTTCCACACTTGAATATTGTACCTCAATCGTCACCAAGTCATATTTCCTCAAGATTATCTCTCTACTAAGCTCCTGTAAGTAACCCATAAGCAAGGGACTGAACGCCTCCATTTTAAGCGTCAGGAAACACTTTTCCTTGTACATGTGAACTCCTGGGCATGATCCCCAACACCACACACTCAACCCAGAAGAAGAAAGTTAGATCTCATTTACTTTCATAGAGCCGAGCTAGAGTTCTATCGCCCCGATGATGGAGAAGATCTGTTCCTCCCCCCCAAATCCCTGTAAGCTAGAATTACATAGTGGCTGAAAGAAGCATTCTGCTTGGAGGTCAAGCCTATACTTTTTGAAATCTCTGAGAAACTACAAAAGGCAGGAAAAATTGCTTCCCTGTATCCTAGAATATCTTGCTTTTCATTACAGAGAGAAAAAGAAAGAAATCAATATGAAGTACTCCATTCTATCTAGCCAAGAGATGTTGAACTAAACATTTGCACAAAGACCTTATATCCAGACAACTTTACTCTACTTCTCTGTTCAATAGCAGACTCACTAATCCTATCTGAAGGCGGGGGAGGATTTTCAACAAAAACATGATAGGGCAGTCATGTCCCTGACGTGTTCATTTTGCACACCACACTTGTACTGAGTTCAGCATTAAAACCAAGCTATCTCACTGGCCTCCTCCTCAAAGTCTTTAAAGAAGCAAAGAAGCTGCATAAAGGATGGAATACACTCTTTCATCCTTGTTTTTCTGAAGAAGCAAAGAACCTCAGGAAGGCGAGAGCCGCACATGGTCACCGGCTGTCAGGCAACCGGTGCAGGTCAGCTGCTCCAAAGTCCACATTCTTCCTTCCATTCTACCGCCAGTCTCACAAACTCCAGAGCTGGAGTTTCGGTTTTACTTCCTCTCTGTGGCATTAACACCTCCTTCCACATCCAGATGGATAAGAGCGCTGGATCTCCTGTCCAGCAAGGAAATTAATGAAGACCCATGCATCTTTACCTCCCAGAACTCTGAGGCTGAACACAATCTTTCTTGGCAGTTAGCACCCCATTGGATTTCACAGATATGAGTAGTGCTAGAGCTGGAGTGTCTCAAACAGACAATCACACAACTAGCAACCCTCTGCAATTTAGCTTTGAGGAGTCTTGGGTGTCACCATCCATTTGGGAGTCTTGGGTGCCACTGTCCCAGCAGGCAAGCACGGGCACCATAAAATGACAGAGCAGCTTCCAGATATAATGGAAGGAAGAAATGGGGAGTAGACTGATGGGAGAGACAAACTAAGGGAAGACTAAGAGCTGTGTCTCCTGTGTTCTATTTGGTGAGGTGTGGAGCAGGGAGGGGCTTGTATATACAGGAGCGCTCCGGGTGCAGGGTCGCCTCCCAGCTCTGTGCTCTGGCAAACCTGGTAGTGCTTGGGGGACCATATGTGGCACTGGGGGTTGGACCCAGAGCGCTACATACAAGGCTAAACACCTTACCCGCTGTACTATCACTCACAGCTTCTAAATCTCTAAAACCATGCTGGTCAAATCAAATACATGTAGATAAGAAATTGGGTTCAGGGCTAAATAATTCTAAATCACCCAGCGGGTAGGGCATTTGCCTTGCGTGGCCGGCCCATGCCAGCCCGGATTCGATCCCCGGCATCCTATATGGTCCCCCGAGCACCGCCAGAAGTAATTCCTGAGTGAAGAGCCAGGAGAAACCCCTGAGCATTGCGGGTGTGACCTAAAAAGCAATAAATAAATAAATAAACAAATAAACAAATAAATAAATAAATCTGCTTTATTTATTGCTTGAGATTGAAGTCTCAAGCACACCCTTGGAGCCCTGGACCTCTGAACTCGAGTCCAAAAATGAAAGCAAAAATAGTCACTGGTAATATCTATTGAACAGTTCCTGAATATTTACTGAACAATCAGTTTTAGGCAAGTAAATGAAAGCGCAAAATAGTGCGGTTCTGTCTCACAGCTTTGATGGTAGTGAGAAACATCAGAGGTCTATCGATGATCATTAATTGCAAATTCATGATTGATCCCCACAATTGAGATACCATGAAGCTAGAATGTCAGGTTAAGAGGATCTTAAAGGCCTCCTCAAATAGCAATTTGATTGAGAGGCTGGATAGAGAGAGCACAGCAGGTAGGGGACTTGCCTTCCACATGGATAACCTAGGTTTAACCCCCACATCCCATCTGCTTCTCCGAGAACCACCCAGAGTAATTCCTGAGTGCAGAATCAGGTCCTGTAGAGTCAGGACCCCTGAGCATCACCAGATGTGGCTCCAAAAGTCAATTAAGAAACGTGATCAATCAGGTTGAGGTGAAAGATTACAGGGAGGGAGAGATGAAAGAAGTGCGGACGTGTGACATGAGGATGGGACCTTATAGCAAAGGGCCTGAGTGGGTGAGGATGAAGTTTTCCAATGAACAGAAAAGCAAAAGTGGCTAAAATAAAGAATCTCAAAGCATCCGAGGACTGAGATAAAGCTATAAAAACCTGCAATTGGGAGACAGAGCACTGAGGCTTTCAGTCCTCTGCAGTACAGAGAGTTGAGTTTTTACCTTAAAGAAAGTTGCAATGCCCGTATCATAGTGATAGAGAAACATTCAGTATTCCTGGGGTAAAACTATTCAGTAAAGCCATCAGGAGAAGTGAGAGATGGAAGCGGAAACTATGTGCAATATTCAAAGGTGTTTACACTTTAGGGGACAAGTGCTGAGCTTCCATGAAAGGTTTAGGGGTATCTGAAAGATGACTCATCGTGGGCAATAGAATTAAAGGATGCAAGACCAGAAGCAGAAAACCCAATGAGATTATGGCCGTCACCTGGGCTAAGAGATGTCAGTGACCAGGACTAGTGTAGCAAGAAGTGGGGACAGAGAGAAGATGGAATCTATAGAGAGAGGCAGAATTGACCATCTCCATTCATTCCTGGCTTTGTGGAAGAAGGATGAGTTCTCTCAGGATGCCTGCCAAGCTCCTGTCGTGGTCAGTGACTGATGGTGGGGCTGACTCAGGAAGAGCAAGTCCAGGGCACAAATTCACTTTAGATGCTCCATTTGTGCCACCTTTGGGTCATCTCCTGCAACTATGGAAAAAAGGCAGTCAAGAGGCGGGCACAGATCTGAGAGCACAGAAACAGAAACCAGTGCTGTCATTAAAAAACTGAGCATGGACAAGGGAGAAGAGCCAGCGGCAGGCACAAAGGGAAGTCCATCACCTACAGGGACAATGAGGAAAAAGGGCAAGCTGGGTGCCAAGGGAGGAGAGTTTAGAAGACAATGGTCATCATGTCAATTAGGAATGGGAAGACGGGACTGGATTTGGGCTTGGATTCTCTTTCAACAATGGTCATCAATGTCAATTAGGAGCAGAGGGCAGGATGGGTTTTCGGCTTGAGTTCTCTTTCATAACTGTGTATTTTGCTTCCTGATCATCTTGTGTCATCAATACAGTATCTGTCTTTTTCTTATCGAAATCCTACAACCTGCTTGGGGACGAGGAGGGGGAGTTGATGGGGGCAGGGGGCGGAACACTGCCCAGAAGTTCTGAAAGATCTCTACTGAAAGCTTAAATGGAGAATATGTGCATGTATTTTAGGAAAGATTTTATAATATAGGAGAAATTGCAGGCGAAGGGAGCAGGGAAAATCCCTAGGAGAAAGGGCTAAATGGCCAAAGAATGGTACCCAGGAGACATGGAAAGCAGATGGTGGGTCCTCATGACGGACGCTCAAGAAGGGTCATTTACTATCAGCCCTCTTTCCCAAGAACCAGAGATGATCAAATTCCCTCCCCACACATTTCTATATCATCCACATGGGTCTACCAATTCACCGAAGTTTCCATTCCAACTGAGCTTTCCTTGTAGGCAAACCTTAAGGAAATAATGTGGGTACATGCTTTCTCTGCGGAATCTGATTTCAATCTTCGGAACCATGAACATTTAAGATGTTATTTCTCATGTATCAGGAGGTTTTGTCAAAGGTGGAAATCATCACAAACGTGTGGGAGTCAGAGGCTAGGTAAGACAGAAAATGGAACAGTGTGCTAACAATTGTCAAAAGGACTAATACCAACCTAGAACTGAGCATTAAATACAGGCAAAAAGATACACATGACAACCTTTAATGTATGTTCTGTAATTCATAGTCTGGAAGGGAAGGAAAAGAGAAAGAGAGAGAAAGGGAAAGAAATAAAGAACCTGCCATGGAGGCGGGCTGGGGGAGGGGGGAGGGAACCGGGGACGTTGGTGGTGGGAGATGGGCACTGGTGGCGGGATGGGTGCTGGAACACTGTATGACCAAAACCCAAATATAAACTTTTAATTGTATATCTTTGTAATTGTATATCTCATGGTGGTATAATAAAATACTTTAAAAAAAGATGTTATTTCTGAGCCAGAGAGACAGCTCAATGGGCTGAGAGCCAACTCTGCATGCAGGAAGCCCACGTTTAATTCCCAGTACTCTTCGGCCTCTGAAGCATTAGCTGGGAAGATACAGAAGCCCTGAGCCTATAGAGGCCTTGAGTAGCACTGGGCGTGGCCCAAATCATACACAAGAATAGGCGGCATCTCATCCCAGGAGCTGAGTTTGAAATGTGATGGTAATGTGCTTCAATACAAGTATGAGTTCATGTACAAACAAAGGCACAAGCAAGGAAGTTGGAGGTAGAAGGAACCTTCCCAATGTAGTGGTGACACTAAAGAAATAGGTTCTCTAGTCCACATAAACCCAACTTATGTAATCTCAAAGTAACGTTCATGGTACTTTGAAAGGCAGCTATTTGCTAAATAAAGATTCTAAATCTGAAATAAAATCCAATGCAGAGCAGGGCTGGGAGAAGACTGGAATGGAGGAAGAAAGGCCTGTGTCTTCATCAGGCTGACCTAATTCAATTCAACACCAAGGGCCTGTGACCTTTAAGCAGCCTTTAATCAATTCCTTCCCTGGGACACGCCTTCTCACTTTCAAAAGGAGGAGACGGATGAGATATGAATGCTGGACAATGGACTTTTCAGAAACATAAACCTCAAAGGTCAACAAAATATTCATCCTAAGGGGATGCCAAGGAAAGCCAAAGGAGAGAATGAAAAGTAGCTGACCAAAAGCCAGAAGAATCACTTTAGCATCTGATCTCCAGGACAGGAAAAACCACTCTCTGTAGTCTCTCCACAATTTTTTCTCATGGTAATTCTCTGCCCCTACTGTCTACTACTGCCTCACAATTATACACAAAAGCTGGCAGTGATGATCGGCATGTTCTAGAAGGGAGAAAGGAGCTGAGTGCCTAGCTTAGAATGCAGCACTGATGGATATGTCTTAACATGTTGAGGACAACATTAATGAAGTGACATGCAAGTGTGTGTCACGATGGTATGCACAGCATCGGGCATCACCGTTATCAATGACTTTGTGAAGTCAGGTAGAGGGGATACCGAGGAATGGACTTTTGGAAAGTAAGAATAAAACTGAAGAAGAGGTTGCCTAGCCCGGAAGTCACATCAGCCCAAAGACACAAAGACCACGTCCCTCTGATACACAGAGGGACGTCCCTAAGGGAGGAAACCCTGAGACACTATAGACTTGCAGAATTCATCAACGGAAGGCGTGGACCCCCAGAAAAGGAGAAGCTGCAAAAGAATCTGTGATCTTATGAAGAGATTCATAATTTCAACATTTCATTCATAATCATCAATAGTACAAGGCTGTCCTGTGACAATGTCCAGATTAAATTTCATGGACGCAAAACTCCAGGACAAACCCGGCTGGGAGAACTGCACAAAAGCTCTCCTGGAAAGCCCTTCCTAGCTTGCTTTTCAAGCCCACTTTCTCCCTAGAACATGTTTCTTCTCCCTTGTTTGGCTCCTAAATAGCTTTTTCTGCTTCTTCAAGAGATGACTGCATTCTCTCTTGAATACATTTTCACCCTCTTCCCTGCCCTAACATCTTCCTCAATAAATTTTACTCAATAAAAACTATCTTGCTTCATTATTATACCTCCTCCTGTAATTCCGTTCTGTGAAGGAAAGACCACGAACCCACAAAGCCTGTGTTAAGGTTCAGACTGACCTGATCTAAGCCTGGCACCTCCCTGAGCCCTGGTGGCCGAGATGGGTGGAGCAGAAAGGTGGAAACTTCTCTTGAATCTATCTCCTCCGCTCCCCACTTAACAAACCAACGTCAGTTTTATAGACAGAAAGTAGGATTCGGGACCCTCACCCCTATAGATCACTGTGAGAATGAAATGGTTCATGATCCTAAAAAACTTCGGACCATCTTTGGAGAAAAATAGGGAAAAGCTTCCTCAAATCATTTTCATCACTGGCAGCTCTTTCTTAAGCAAGTCACCATTCATCACGGGGTTAAATTCTCCCATCAGTAAACCGAGGCTGGTTAAAGTAACCACAGAAAGACCCCCTCACCCGTTTAACCCCTTACAATGCTTTGAGTCCTCTCTTCTCTGAGTGCTCCTCAAACCCTGAGCTCCAGATTCACAACAGGAAGGAGGGGAGTGCTGGTTCTCCTTCAGGTCTTCAGGAAACTTTCTAGTCCCCGGGGAGCAATTCCTTTAACAACATCTGGGTCTCGAGTCTGGAATTCGGTAGGATATACCCTGCCAGCCCCCGGCCCTGTAACAAATCCAACCTTTTCAGAGCTGAAAATGTGTATCTTCAGGCTCACGGCTATGGAAATAGCATAGGTAGGAGGAAAGGACACACTTCACAGGGAAGAAATTAGAGACGGAATCAGGAGGGAGAAATCAAAAGAAAAAAAGCCAACATGACAGACCAGAAATACACCAGAAATGGCCGCACGGGGCATTTACTTAGCATCCTTCATCTAACAGCAATTAACGAAACTTCAAACTGTGTGGGAACAAGTTCTCTGCCTCGCAAGGGGTGGGCGCCCGGCGACTCTTTCCAAGCCCAGCAGAGCCCACGGAGGGGACATCGCAGGTGCAAACACCGCTTCCAGTCACCTGGCAGACATCGGCCTAACCTTCACTCCCGTCCACAGTAAAATCAAGAGTCAGAATGATCAAACTCTTGTTTAATCTTTGGGCCCCCTCTAGTCTCACTTTCCATTACGCCAAGTGGGGGGGGAAGGAACTCTGGGCATTAAATTCCCAAATTCTCCCAGCACCACTAAAATTGCAGTCATATGTCAAAGAGTTTTACTTAGCAGGAGAAAGGGCCTTGATGGGGGGGAGGGAGGGACTCCCAAACAGTGCTCAGGGGAGACACATAGGCCACTCCTGGGTCAATACCTGACAAAGAACAGCTCAGAGCCAGGAGTGCCGACGGGCAGGCAGGGCTACGCCTGGCAGTACTTGGGGACCAGGCAGTGCCACAAGAAACCCTGGGCCCAGCATGCAGCGGAAACTCCAGCCTCAGTGTTTTTCGAGCCAACACCCTAGCCTAGGGCTTTCTTTCCCCTTAATAATTGAGTTTATATGGGACTACATGAAACTGAAGAGCTTCTGCACCTCGAAAGAAACAGTGACCAAGATAGAAAAGACAGTCGACGGAATGGGGAAGAATATTCACCCAATACCCATCTGATAAGGGGGTTAGTATCCAGGATATATCAGGCACTGGTACAGCTATATAAAAAAACGCCAACCCCATTAGAAAATGGGGGAGAGGAGATGAACAGAAACTTTGACAAGGAAGAAACCAATGGCCAAAAGGCATATGAAAAAATGCTCATCATCACTAATCATCAGAGAGATGCAAATCAAAACAACAATGAGATATCACCTCACACCACAGAGAATGGCCCATATCCAAAAGGGTAAAGCAACAAGTGCTGGCGTGGATGTGGGGAAAAGGGGACTCTCATACACTGTTGGTGGGAATGTCGACTTGTACAACCTTTCTGGAAAACAATATGGACATTCCTCCAAAGACTAGAAATTGAGCTCCCCTTTGACCCAGCCATACCGCTCCTGGGAATATACCCTGGAAAGCCAAAACGCACAGCGGAAACACAATCCGCACTTTTATTTTCATAGCAGCACTGTTCACAATAGCCAAAACCTGGAAACAACCAGTATGCCCGAGAACTGATGACTGGATAAAGAAACTGTGGTACATCTACACGATGGAATACTATGCAGCTGTCAGAAAAATGAAGTTATGAAATTTTGCTATAAATGGATGGATATGGGAAAGAATCATGTTGGAGTGAAATTAGTCAGAAGGAAAGGGAGAGACATAGAATGACTGCATTTATTTGCATGGCATAAATATACTAGGTGATCTTACCAAAAGTGGGAAATTACCACAAGCGTGTGGGAGTCAGAGGTTGGTTTAGATAGAGAAAGGAACATGAGTGAATAAATGTCTAAAGTTCTGATGCTAACATAGAACTGAGCATTAAGGACAGACAAAAAATACAAATGATGGCTTCTAAGTGTATGTAGTGCAACCCACAATGTGTGGGAGAAGGAGGAGAGAGAGAGGGGAGAGGAGAGGGAGATAAAGAACCTGCCATTTAGGCGGGATGTGGGAGGGGGAGGGAATGGGGACATGGGTGGTGGCTGAGGGGCACTGGTGGAGGGCGGGGTGCTGGAACACTGTGTGACCGAAACCCCCAAGCGTGAGCAACTTTGTAATTGTATATCTCACGGTGGTATAATAAAATGTTTAAAAAAAAAAAAAAAAAAATAATTGAGTTTAAAAATGTGGGGGAGGGAGAGAGAGAGAGAGAGAGAGAGGAGAGAGAGAGAGGGAGAGAGAGAGAGGGTCACACCCAGAGAGAGAGAGAGAGAGAGAGAGAGAGAGAGAGAAAAGTGCCTGCCACAGAGGCTAGCTGTGGCAAAGGTGGCAGTAGGGAAACTGGGGACGCTGGCGGGAAATGTGCACCGGTGGACGGGTGTTGGAACATTGCATGACTGAAACCCAATCATGAACAAGCTTGGAACTGTGTATCTCACTGTTATTCAATAAAATAGTTAAAAAGTTTTTTAAATGCAGTTATTGTTTTCTGTCTGAAAGCAAAATTCCTAGGACCAATTGCCCAGTCACTGTATGAATTTGAGCAAATTACTTTTTCTTTTACCTTTTTTTTCTTTTAGGGTCACACCCAGCATCACTCAGGGGATACTCCTGGCTCTTTGCTCAGGAATTATCCTGGCGGGCTCAGGGGACCATATGGGATGCCAGGGATCTAACCCAGTCGGGCGCGCAAGGCAAATGCCCTACCTGCTGTGCTATCGCTCCGGCCCTGAGCAAATTACTTAAATGGAAGCTTTCTCCTTGGAATATAGGTTTCCCATATGGTTGTTCTTAGAATCAATTAATATACATAAAAACAAGCAGTTAGAGGCAGGAGCAGCTGTACAGTGCATAGGGTGTGTGCCTTGCATCCTGCCAACCCGAGTTAGATCCTGGTGTGCCTGTGCTCAACAGGAGTGATCCCCTGTGCCTAGTGCCAGGGGATAAGCCCTGGACACTGCTAGATATGACCCAAACAAACAACCAAACCAACC
This sequence comes from Cryptotis parvus, assembly GCA_021461705.1. Taxonomy (NCBI): domain Eukaryota; kingdom Metazoa; phylum Chordata; class Mammalia; order Eulipotyphla; family Soricidae; genus Cryptotis; species Cryptotis parvus. The sequence continues at coordinate 30,586 of JAJIBD010005219.1, read as the reverse complement.
AACCAAAGAAGCATTTCGAAACACATCTGGAATGTGACAAACAGTAGCTCAGTGTGATTATTATTATTCCAGAGTTAGTTTTTTCTACTCAAAAACTGAAGGCAGACACACGCTCACACATGCAGGCACACACTCACACACGCACGCACACACTCACACACGCATGCACACACTTACACACGCAGGGAAATGGGTAGTGGCTACTAAGTGTGATCATGATGCCCCCAAACTAGCTGTTTGCTTTGCCAAGAACCATCTCCGCTCTCTGGGTTTCGGTCCTCTGAACAGGCAGAGCAAGGATTTCCTTGACAACAGGTTAGAGGTCATACACGCAGCCACACGGTGTTCTCTCTGACCTACAGTCTCAGCCACAACTGTACTTTTTTTTTTTTTTTTTTTTTGCTCTTTTGGGTCACACCGGCGATGCTCAGGGGTTACTCCTGGCTCTTTGCTCAGGAATTACTCCTGGCGGTGCTCGGAGGACCATATGGGATGCCGGGATCGAACCCAGGCCGGCACAGGCCGGCCGCATGCAAGGCAAATGCCCTACCCACACTGTACTTCTTAAATATTTAATTAGACACTCACTGATGTAAAATCTGGGCACATGCCATAACATCTCACGTTTGTTTACCGGCTCTCTGTCACCCAAAAGTCTACTAGCCCAGCCCTTTAAGAGTCCCCACTATTCCTGCTGTGATCCCCAGACTGAAGCCGCCACATCCCCCACAAATGCAGAAACATAAACCCTGAAGGCTGGGTCCCAGCATGGCTGGTTCAGAAACTCTGGACCCGGAAACCTGGGTTAGAGCAAGCCAAATAGAGCCTGACCCACAGGGAAGCTACAAGCAGGGGTTGAGAGATGCTGTTGTAGACAAGAAAGTGAGAGGGGGCATTCAAAGGTACACGCCCCCAAAAAACCCCATCATCTCTAATTCTGACAAGAGGGACCAGCGTCGCTTATGGTGATGGCTCTGTGTTGTTTCCTTATCACGCAATGCCTGGGGGGGCTCAGACTCCGCAGCTCTGGTCTAGATGGAGCAGCTCTTCTCACCATGGACCTGGGAGCTCCCCAACCCCACCCCACAGCCCCACAGACACGTTTCCAGTAGGGTTGGTTTATGCCAAACCCAAAACATAGACTAGGCTCAGGATATAGCAGTAAAGCACATACTTTGCATACGTGAAGTCCTGTGTTCGATTCCGGCACAAAAAGCCATGCACACTAAATAATACACACAAACTCTCTCTCACACAAAGGCAGCATACAGACTAACTCCATATAGTTCATAAGGTCATACAATAGAACCTAGATAAAGAGCAAAAGCAGCGTTGGAACATGATTCTCTACATTCCTCCCAGAAACAGCCTCCACAGAAGCAGGCTGCGTGCACCAAGGGCACCGTGGAAAGAACAAACTGTTGAGTTTCCTTTATTAATCACAACACAATCCGAACAAGCAGCTGCTATTAAGAACAGCTGTGGCTGCTAAAAGGATGATCTTGAAGCAGCCCAGAAAAGTGCTTACAAGTTGAATGCGGATCACGACACGTGCAGACTTGCAGTCTGTGGGCTGGGTTCTTCCCGCACATCCTCAGTGCCTCACTCCAGACCAGAAATCCTGGTCCTTCCAAACCCCGGGAAAGGGTGGATTAGGTGGGCAAGGTCAGGGACATGGCTTTTATACAGAGAGTTGGGCGTAGCTTCCAGCAAGCTCAGCTTAACCCACAGCACCACCCAATGCCTCACCTGACCAAAGCTCTCTGCTTAAAAGGGGAACAGCGCTACTTCAGAGGCTCGTGGTGAGAGGTTAAAATGAGAGTAGGCTGGGGTCAGAGAGATAGTACAGCGGATAATGAACTAGTCTTGCACTTAACCGACCCAAGTTTAATACCCAGCACCCAATATGGTCCCCTGAGCCTGGCAGGAGTGATCCCTGAGCACAGAGCCAGGAATAAGCCCTGAGAACGGTCAGGTGTGTGCAAAAATAAACAAATACATAAATAAATAATAAAATGAGATGAGGCATATGAAAGGATTTGGTAAACCATAGCCAACTGATAGTTATTATTTCATGTAGATTATAGTTTAGCCCATTAATCACCCAAAGACAGAACTATTTCTAGTCTACAGTTATATGAGATGAAACCAAAGACTCACATGGCTATCAAGAGCCTTTTGTAGACCTATAATCCAACCTCTCTCTACCACCTCCCTTTGCTCGGGTCATTGAATCTAACCAAGCTATAGGGTGGACCCCGAAGGCAGCTCACCACATTCCAAGACAGGTAGAGGCAGCAATTGGTATCCACCCAGGGCGGATCTAATTAGAGATCACTCTGCTTGGAGAGGCCAAATCGGACTTGCTGACTTTTACACAGCTCTACAGCTGCTTTCAATTTTAAACTCTACCACAGGGCCTTTGCACTTAACAATTTGAAATTCTCTGTGATCCGGTCTTCTTATGCTTCAATTTTATTAACTGTGCTTCAAAGTGGCCTTCTCTAATCTTTCTGACTCCAATCCAGTTATCCTCCATCATAATAGTCTATTTTGATTTTTTTTTCACAGCACATCTCTATTTGCTTGTTTAAATTCAGCTGTATTCCACAGAGAACAAAACTCCCATAGCGGTAGCATCTTTGTTTCTTCTATTCATCACGCTCAGCTCTTAAATGTTAAGAACAGTTCCCTGAACCACAATCATTATGCTAGTACCTGGCAGGCCCTCCAGGTACTACCATACCTTGAGTGACCTGATGAATGAATGAATGAATGAATGAATGAATGAATGAATGAATGAAAGAAGGCTTAAAACCATCCAATGCTCGCCGGAGCTATCCAAATATCCTTGGGAATAAAAAACCTACCCACTACCTATTTGCCTCCACCCCAGAAACAATAATCAAGTCTTCCTGTATGAATTTTAAAATAAATGAGCTGAACAACAAATCTCCATGCCAGCCTGACTCATAGCAGCACTGTCCTCGTTATTTGCCTCTTTAGCTTGTGCAGAAGGGAATTCATGAAAAGCAACTTAAGGACAAAAACCAGAGAGCTGTTTCCTAGAGACGGGGCTTCAATAATGGCATAATTATGAACTGCCCTTAAAGAGATCCCTCAGCTGGTAAGCACTTGCCTGGGTCCACTATAAACACTGATGCAAACCTTAAGAACCAGTTGGGCAAGACCTAACAATCAGCTGTGCAGAATGCATAGCCACAGGACATGTACTTACCTAGTCCACCTCCATCAGCCTCACCCAACTCAAACCATCAGCATGGAAAGCCCAGGAAGCTGCTCAGTTGTCTGAGTCTGGGAAAACAGACCCGCCCAGCCACCCCGAAAGATTTCTGTGCAAAGAAGAAGAGCCTGTAGGTTCTTTGCAAGCAGCATGCTAGGGCAGAAGATGCTTGAGGTGGAGAGAAAGGGCTATTCTGGGACTTACTCTACTACCTCTTGCAAAGTAGAGTCACCCTCTTACAATCTCAGTTTCCTCATCTCTCTGTGGAGGCGAACAGGCCCCACACAATCTTTCTCAGAGACGTGTCCTGAGTATACTACCACATCAGACCCCACCTGCCTAAGCAGCAGGATCCATAAAGCCTATACAAAGGCGATAGTATCACCGAGGGAAAATAATTTACAAAGACAAATTAATATTAATAAATCAATAAGTAAATTCAATAGTTTACAATAATACAGTATGCCTACAGTTGGATTCCAGGGTAGGATTTCTGTATGCTTACCAACCAACACTTTAAGGGTTGGTTGGTAAGCACACAGGACCCTTCATGGAAAGTTGACATGTCTTCTCTATGGTCTATGAAACCCTGGCGTGGACATGCAAGAGGCCCCTGAGTTCCCGGATATCCTAGGGACAAAAGCGGGGTCTACGAGAAAGGGTATGATCCCTCAACTCTCAGTCTACAAGCAACTGTCATCCTTTGAGACATTTCTGCAGTTGCCTCATAAATTTTAAGGATGCTATTCTTAGAATCCTGAAAAACCTCCCCATACCTCTCCGCCACATAAGGAGATCACAATGAGGTTTCTTGACTCTAAGAAAGATGACAGAGCTTGGCTTACCACACTGGCAATGAGGCTGCAATCTGTGTTCATTAAACCACATTCAAGTGTGAGCCACTAGTGGTATGCGTTGGTGTCAGTATGTTAAAGCAGGGGGAAATCGGAAAGGGAAAGTGTCAGAAAGAGTACTCCAGGTGGGCCAAAGAGAAAGGACAGCTGGTATGACACCCTAGGGAGTCCCCAGGAGTGACTCCTGAGCATAGAGCCATGTGTGAGCCCTAAGCACCACCAGTGTGGCCCAAAAACCAAACGTGAGCTTACTCTCTGAAGTGAATCTGGAACACAGGAAGCTTCCCAACCATGAACTCTTTTAAAGTAAGATCAGTTCACTCAATATTACGTGAGCACCTACTGTATACATGGCCCCATTTGACATTTCAATGATAAGTAAGTCAGGAAAGCTTTAACTCACAGCAGAGGGAAGAATGTGCTATGAGCTATAAAAGGGGGATGGATGTTAGAACATAGAAGGCACATTTTTTTTTAATTTTTTCATTTTCTCCTTGGAAAGAGATAAGGAAGCTTCATGAATCAAGTGGCATTTCAGCTGGAAGAGGAAAACAAAGCAGAGATAGGGAGTCCAAGCCATCTGTAGAAGCTGAGGCTTATAACTGTCTCTCGACACAGATCCAACAGTCTGGAGAAGCCCGTGGAGACACCTGCAAAACATGGCACATTCACATGCAAAGGACAGAGCGACGCTGAACCTCAAAGAAAATCAGTGTGAAAACACAAAACGCCTTTTTACAGACTGGTGCGAGCAGAAGGGTATTGAGAGGAGCCTTGGTGACCAAATGATGGAGGTCAAAACTGTCAGCATCAAAACTCTAAGAGGGCCAGAGCAACAGCACAGCGGGAGGGCGTTGCCTTGCATGCGGCTGACCCGGGTTCAATCCCCAGCATCCCTTATGTACCGGAGCACTGTGAGGAGTGCAGAGCCAGGAGTAAGCTGTGAGCATCACAGGGTGTGACCCAAAAAGCTGATAAAATAAAAATGCATTTGATAAGGAAGTGGGGTGGGAAGGGAAGGTGGAACACTAGCCATGAGTGTGGAGTGGAGCACTGGAAACTCGGAAACTCCTTTCTCAGCAGAACTGCACATCACGGTGCTACATATATATCATTTTAAGTCTAATTAAATCCATTTCTTTATATTATATCACAGTTTGAAAGGTTTCTAAAATTTTGTGTATCAAATTAAAATAATTAGAAGTCAAAAAAGTGAAAATTAAAACTTATTTTAAAACCCACACAATTCCTTTTAAGACCGAATTTGTGAGAATGCCAGGCAATTGCTTATTCACTATCTTCCCATTAATCATCTATTTGCTAGAGCGGGCACCAGTAATATCTCCATATGTCCTGTCTCATGCTAGTAGAACCCAAAGGCATCCGCTTGCTCCAGGAACATAGAGAGCCTCAAACCATTATATAGATAAGGAAATGACCTAATATAAATGTTACTGGTATTTGGCATATCAAATACTACAGGAGCAGCTTGCCAGGCTTGCTGTGCAGGTGGCATACTGTTGTAGTTACCTCTAAATAAAGCATTTATTGATGAACCGAGCCATGCTGTGATAGTCTGGTCTGCTGGGTGGAGTTGTGACGCAGAGGGAAGTCCGATGTGGAAAATGGCGGACCCCATGGAGTAGGGGAGGGTGGTCTGGCTTGTTGTGAGGCTCTGCTGGGGTGGCAGGCCAGGGCGGAGAACCCGCCATGCCTCCCAGGCGCCTCACAAGCAGCTGGGCCACAAGTAGCAGCTCTGCCCCATGTCTTATTGCTTATTGCTTATTACTGCATCAAATCAAATCTAGCAACAAGTTTTGTAGCCAACACATCAAAGAGCAACAAGTTTTTGAGATATCTGCAACAACCACACAACTATAATGTGAAATCAAAGTGTCTGCAACTCCTATTAGTAAAAAGCCCAAAACATAGGTACAACACTATTATACCATGACTTAGTACATACATTTGTAATGGAAGGAATGACTATATTGATAGTCAAAGCTAGTGAAAATAAAGATGTGCTCCCCCCCCCATTTAGGGTCAAGGGTTCTGTTTTTGTTTCCATGGACTCAGGTTAAAAATTCCAGAGAGAGTGGGGCTGAAGAGAGAGTACAGTGGGCAGGGCACCTGTCGTGAACGTGGCTGACCTGGGTTTGACCCAGCATCCCATACGGTCCCCAAGTGCCACCAGGAGTAATTCCTGTGCGCAGAGCCAGGAGTAACTCCTGAGCACCATCAGGTGTGACCTAAAAACAAAACAGAAATCCAGAGAGAGAGAGAATGATCTCAGCCAAGAAAGTGACCTATGTGGTTTGTGCTGTGCATCGAGGTAGAACATGCAAAGAGGCAGACAGGAGCTGGCAGGGAATGGCAGGTTAACGCTCAAAGGTGAGCAGCGTGCAAGCTCATCACCCATAATTGTGAAATCACTGAATGTGCTCCAGGTTCCAGAGTGGCAGCTGTGGAATAAAAGATGAAGAATAAATGAAGCGAGGAGAGCATCTTTCCATGGATCTCAGACTGTAGCTCAATGCGGAAACTGTCCTAGACGACAGTGCACTGAATTGTTTACGGGGGAAATATCATCATCCAAGATGGTTCCTGGTCTATATAGAGCCGTATGCATGTAAGGAGTGAATAAAATCACATGTAAAAACACAGTTATGTAGAAAATATATCAACAGTAATAAAATTCAGGGTGATTTACTTTAATATTTGTATTTTCTATCATGGGAAAATGGGTAAAAACAAAAATGTATAAAAGAAGTTGGGAGATCTACTCAGAGTAATATATATATTATTAAAACATATATTATATATAATATTATACACACAAATAAACACCAGGTGGTAAAACAGCTGGTATGAGAACCCAGAAATATCCTTTCATACAGCACAAAAACGTTACACTCAGAATTGGTTGTACTCAGAGAGGTAGATTCCAACGCACATGCAGAAGGTAGGCTCAGAATTGCTACACGACTGGCCCGTTGTCACACAGCAAGTCACAGGACTAAAACCTTCACGTCTGTCATTCTTGAGGGCAGAATAGAGCTGCTGTTAAAAGCAACAGTTTTGCATCAGCCTGACCTGGGACTTCCTTGCTGGTGAACTTAGGGAAATTCTTGAATGCTTCCAGTTCTGAAATCTCCCCACAGTGCTTTGCCTCTAAAGGTTATGAGGGCCGTTAAATGACAACTGATACAAAGGCCCATTCCAGAGTAAACATTTGAATCAGTCCAATCCCTCGACTTCCTTGCTTCCATCCCAGGACTCCGACGACAGGAGCCAGCAGACAGGACCCTCTTGAGACTGAGCAGCTTGGTGTGGCCTCAGAAGGTAGCTGGGGTTGTACACACCATGCTTTAGGGCAGCTCTACTGGGCAGCGAACGCTTGACATAAGCGTGAACAGGATGTCAGAGTACTAAGTGGACCATTCGGGATTCTCTAGGGATTCTGATTCACTAGGTCTGAAACGGAAGAGAGACTCAGAATTGCTGGAAAGTTCCAACATTCAGAGACTAGTTCTCAGTTTGAGGTAGGAGAATCGAACCTTTCTGTGCACAGAAATGACCAGACCTTCTAGTCACAAGCACTGTACCCTCCCAAAGTGGCAGCCCAAAGCATCTTGGGAAAGGCCAGGCTCATCAAAGCTTCCAGGGCTCTGTGGCCCAGGAGGAGAGCGCAGCCGCTGCCCAGAACAATGGCAGAACTAAAAACAACCCAAACCAGGAGCAAAAACAAATGTCCACGGAGGGCGCCTGGCCCTCCATACATAAGGTTTTCGGAGCTGGAATGGGTTTCTGAGATGACCCTGTGTGTTATACAGGACGGCACATTAACAACTAGAACTCTGAGGCACTTACCAAGACTTAGAGGCCCTTAATTAAGGCAACAAAATTCACAATAAACTTGCTGGGCTCTAAGAAGCTAGTATGGGGCCTGGCACTTTCCCATGTGAGTGGAAAGTGGGGACAGGGCCCAGAGGTGGGCCCTGTTCTCAGGTCACTGGAGCTCTCCAAGCTCAAGAGTTTACACCCACATGAATGACATCTGTGCTTATCCAATGGGAAACTGGCAGACAAATGATTTACATCTAAGGTGAGGCAGGAGTACCTGGTCTACTAACCACAGGGATATGTAAATCAGTGACTGTTACCTTGCAAATGCTAAATCAGTGATTCCTATCTGCTGTGATGACCCAGGATGCTACGAGATTTGTGCTAGTGCACCCTCCACCCAAAAATGTATAAAAGGCATAAAACTGTGCTCAGTCAAATGGGGACTGCTTTCCAGGGCCCCCAGCCCCCCAGTTTTGGTGTCTTTCTTTTCTCTCTGTAGCAGCTGCAAGGCGGATGCTTCTTCCCAAGTCCTTCCCTTTCCTTTCACAGGGGTGAAGTCTGGCAAGATCCAGGTCTTCCTCATTCGTGCCGGGGGTCACTGGCCAGGGCCCCCCCTGACAAAACTACCTCAATAAATGCTGATGGATGAATTCATTAAGAGAAAAGTGGCATTCAAATGCAGGAAAGATGGGGTTTTAAAAAGGGCTAACTCTGAAGATAGAGAAAGTACCAAAAAATATAGCAGGTCTTGCAACGCAGAAGCACCACATCATAAGCACAGAGCTTTGAAGTGGACACTTGGTATCGACGGGGCTAAAAGAAGACAAAGAATCAAAGAAAACGATTCCAGAATTAGTGGGCAAAGGGCGGAGGTTGAATTTCTCAAAGGTTCTACTCACTTCAGGATCCATCCCATGACCTTTTGCAAATAGATTCCATTTAACACCTACTTGCTGAGTGCAGGAAGAGTAAGAAGGAGAGATACACAGAGCAGAGCATCAGATAAGAGGGAAGAAGACCACTCAGTAGTGCTAGCGCCGTGCACACAGGATGCTGAAGTACTTAATCCCAGGGACCGCATCTTTGTGTGTGTTGTCAGAAGAGCAGGATAGGGGCCACAGCGATAGTCCAGCAGTGCGGCGCTTGCCTTGCTCAAGGCTAACCCCTGGCAGCCCATATGGTTTCCTTCTCCCCCCACCACCAGGTGTAATTCCTGAGTGCAGAGCCAGGAGGAACCCATGAGCATTGCCAGGTGGGACCCAAAAAGCCCAAAACAATAAAAATTAAAAAATGAGCAGGGGTATCTGCTTTTGAGTCAGACACACCAGGGTTCAAACACAAATTCTATATGACCTTGTTATTAGCACTAGTTTTCTGAAAGGCTCAGTGTTTTTGCTTTAAATTTTTTTTTGTTTGCTTTTTGGGTCATACCCGGCGATGCTCAGGGGTTACTCCTGGCTCTGCACTCAGGAATTACTCCTGGCGGTACTCAGGGACCATATGGGATGCTGGGGATTGAACCTGCGTCGGCCTCGTGCAAGGCAAACGCCCTACCCGCTGTGCTATGGCTCCGGCCCATCAATGCTTTAGCTTTAAAAGGGATAATACCACTTACTTCACCACCAATTCAGGCAGGATGATATTTGTCCTTATTGAGTTGCTGAAAGAAAATTAAATGAGTTCAAGAATCTACACAAATAGCTAGCATGCCAAATAAGCTGTAAAAATGGCAATGTATGTTAAGTTTAATGGCCAGCACACTAAATAAGCTTTAAAAATGGCAATGCATGTTGGGTTTAATTATGTCCATTTAGCCAGGGCCCATGTCCTTCTTGGCTGCCTCTAATTACATGTCAAGCTACAGGAACAATTCCTATCAGGTCACCCTTAGTGTCTACTTCTTCTTCTTCTTTTTTTTTTTTTTTGCTTTTTTGGGTCACACCTGGCGATGCTCAGGGGTTACTCTTGGCTCTTCGCTCAGGAACTATACCTGGCAGTGCTCGAGGAACCATATGGGATGCCGGGATCGAACCCAGGTCCGGCCACATACAAGGCAAACGCCCTACCCGCAGGACTACCACTCCGGCCCCTACTTCTTTATAATAAAATCACACTCATTCCTTTTCCAGTTACTAAATTAATTCACAAGCACATAGTGTTTCTGAATGCATCGGTGTTATCCATGTTTAACATATTAAAAAATAAAACCTAAGACCACCCAGCCAGTCAGAGGCAGACAGAAAATGCAGCCTCTTGCTGCATTTAAACATTTCATTAAGATTACCAGCATTTTCTCAACCAAATCTTCACACGAGTGATTTTACTGTAGAATAAAATAGTGAATTCAGATTGCTCAGAAATCACTTCTGACGCTACTCAGGAACTCATACCTAAAATAAGAAACTTCTGGAAAGAAGAGCCCTGCTTTGAATTTAATTCATCTATTCTAAACAGTCTCCTGCAGGAGAGGAACATGTCCTGGAGTGAGGCTGATGGAGTTTTAGCAATACCGCTACCATATATTAGCCCCTGGGTCCCGGGATGACACGTTTTGTTTTCTTATTTTGGGGGGGCGACACCTAGCAGTGCTCAGGGATCATTCCTTGCAGGGCTCAGGGGACACAGTGGCGTGTGGGGATCCATGGGGACTGGTTGTGTGCAAGGCAAGTGTGTGATCCACTGTGTTATAATCTCTCCAGCACCTTGGATGATTCTTACGGTCACTGAGTTTAAGTATATTCCCCTGTGCAATGGGCCCACAATCACGTCACCTACTCCAAGGCTGTGTTCCTAAAGTCCCGGGTCCCAAGGGGATGATGAATAATCAAGCCCCTAGTCTAGTAAGCACCCGGGAGTGAGCATTTGCATGGGGGAAGAGGATTAGCACCTCTTCCCCTTCCTCCCCACCCCGCTTCTCTACATCTGCGGTCCCCCAGTTCTGTATCTGTTCCGTGAGGACACACCAGTCTCCATCCAACCTCTCTAGAGAATGAAGATAACAAAAGAATTGGCAGAGACAGTATGCAAATACCAAATATTATTAAAACATTAATGAACTCTGGCAATTTCCCTGAATTTTGATAAATGGTGTTTATAAATGGTGTTTATTATGCACCGCCAGCCTCTCACACAATCCGAGCTCTCAAATACGAACTAGATAATAACAGCAATCATTCTCCTGAAAGACCAAGGTATAGAGAGCAAGCAGTGTGTCCGATGGTTCCAGAAAGTATCTACCTGCCCGCAAAGACAGGCAGGTGAGCGTCCCGGTCAAAGGACAGAGAGGCAGGACAGAACACAGAGTCCAGGGCGGTGACCAGGCTCCACTCATCAATCCACAGTCGGTGGCCGAGCCCTCTTTGACAGAACAATATGGATTCCAGGTCACTGCTGACGACAACTGTCAGTACCACTTCTGGGAAAAGTTGCCTTTAAATCAGACACACTAAAAACAGGTCTAAGAAGTTAAAGGGAGACGGGGCTGGAGGAAGCATCCATCCAGGCTCACAATCGCATGGAGAGGGACTGCCACTCTCTCCCTCCAAACTGCCCGAAAGCAGAAATACATTATCCTCAGCTCCTCTTCCATTTTATTCTGTGTGAGGGATTGTGATCTTAAGCTGGGAATCCTCAGGCACAGCTCAGACAGAGGCGGAACAAAGCCAAGAGAACTTACAAGAGGACTCCAGGGCCCCCCACCGCACACACAGGGCTCCCAGAAATAAAGGCTTGGTGCCACCACGGAGACACCTTAACAAGCTGAGGGTCATTAAGACACCCCATATACATATTCATGAAGGACTCAGGGCTATGGCAAGTGAAACGAAGTGCACCAAAAAAGAGATCTTGTTTTTGAAGCCAAGCAAATACCTGCTTTAGGAGAAAGGAAACGTACAGGGGACCCTTGCTGTAGCCAAGCCTTTTTGTCAGGTCAGACAGCACCTCATCAAAGAGAGCGAGGTCCCACCACGCACACAAGCCCCACATACAGGCAAGCTCCTCTCTCCATCTGCCTTCTAGACGCCAGAGGGCCAAAGCTTCACCTACACTCTCCTGATTTTTCTCTCCCACAGGTAGAAACATCACATTTCCCGGGAGTAGGGGGTGGGGTGCGGCGTGGGTGGGGGCTTCCCTTGCAAGATCCACTGGGTAAAGAGGAAAAGAAGAGCATGTAGTAGCAGAAGTGCTTCAGAACAGCACGCGTTGCGCTAAGCACGCGTGTAAAGTAAGGAATAATTCACACTCCTATCTGGCTAAAGGATTGCCACTGCGGTGGGTTGTTAGCAGTTAAGTTTCTAATGAGCTGATTAGTCACATTTACTCCGCCCCAAATGCCAGTCCACGTTTAGGAGAGACTGACCCAGGGCAGTAGACATGAGAGCTGACGGTGGGCGTAACTACATAAATGCAGATTCCTATTATTTATTTAAAGAGATTGGCCAGATTAAGCTACTTCAAGAAGTGCTCTCAAGAGCTGAGCCATAGACCAGCAGATAAAGCTGTGCCTTGCACACGGCAGACTAGGGTTCAGTCCCATGGGACATCTCATAGAACCCTTGAGAATGACCCCAGGGGGCTGGAGGGAGATAGCACAGCAGGTAGGGCGTTTGCCTTGCATGCAGCCGACCCTGGTTCGAACCCCAGCATCCCATATGGTTCCCGAAGCACTGCCTGGAGTAATTCCTGAGTGAAGAGCCAGGACTAACCCCTGAGCATCACCGGGTGATCCAAAAAGCAAAAAAAAAAAAAAAAAAGAATGACCCCAGAGCATAGAGTTGAGTAAGGACAGGGCACCTATGAGTGTGGCCCCCAAAAATAAAACAGAAAAAATACTCCGGTATTGTGGCATTTCACAGTGGGACACCCCCTCGTTCCAATCACTGTTCTCACTTTCTGATTTGTGTAAGGCTGTGAGCGTCCTCCTGAAAGCTCTCTGCCACTAAACACTGCCTTCGGGGCCAAAGCGATAGCACAGTGAGTAGGGCGCTTGCATTGCTCAGAGCCGACCCAGGTTCAATTCCCGGCATCCCAAATGGTCCCCCGACAACCACCAGGAGTAGTTCCCGAGTGCAGAGCCAGGAGTAACTCCTGAGCATTGCCGGGTGTGACGCAAAAAGAAAAAATAAATAAACATTGCTTTCAAAAAATACACATTTTAACTCATCTAAAAAGAGCTGAATGGCCAAATAGTTCAACAGAGAGCTTTTCAATACCCCCCCAATAACCTAACCTACATTTGTGGAGTGTAGCAAAAAAAAGGCAAAAAGCCAAACCCAAGTTTTCACATATTTCATTCAACTTGCCAAAGCGGTGCCTCCACCGGGGCGGTTCTAGATCCATCCAGGTCTACCCCTCACTAGGGAGGTAGGGAGGAAAAAAAAAAACAGAATATTTTCTGGGTTAAGCAGCAACAACAGGGGGCTGAAACTCAAGTAGCCGGCAAGGGGAAGGCGAAAGCTTTTCCTCTCCGTGGTCCAAGACCTTTGCGAATCTAATTTTTCCACTCTGGAAAACTGGATGAGGATGCTCGTGCGAGAGCGCAGACACGCGTTGGGGCAGCGCTTCGCTCAAGTCCCGGTTACACTCGCTGAACGTTAAGCGCCAGGCCACGCTGGCTGCAAGACCGCCAAGGGGGTCCACGGCCAGCTCCGCGCGAGGTTCCGGGCAGCCTCATGCATTGGGGTCGCAAGAGGATGCTGTCCGCACTGGACACCTGATCCAAGGTCCCAGCAGGCCTGCGTCCAGAAATTTGCTTTTGCACACCAACAATCTGCGTGAGAACCTGTAGGGGCTTGCGGAGTGGAGGCATTCTTCTCACCCCGACGTCTCCCCGGCAGCAAAGTGGGGAGCCCCTGGCTGGACGCAGAGCCAGGACAATGCACAAAGGGGAGGGGCGGGGTAGGTCAGAGTTCCCGGAGCTGGGCGCTCTCGGAGCTGGGGACTTTCGAAAAGGGATTCGGAATTTCCGAGCTCCTGCACTGGAGAAGTCCCGGAAATGCTTCCGCAGGGCTTCAAAGGCAAGTCGGCTGCAAAGCAAAGTTGCGGGAACTCCGGGCGCCCAGCCTGCGTCGGCGGGTTCCCAGGGACACCCAACAAGTTTGGCCACCGGGGCTCGGCGTGACAGCGTCGCGCCGCTCAAGGAGCAACTTGTCGCTCGGGCTTCGAGCCAGGCGGGAGCACCGGGCTCAGCAAAGGACCGAGACTGGGCGGTGCTGCAAGGGGCAAGTCCGAGCCTCCAGAGCCTGAGCCCGGCTGCCTGGTCGCACCCGCACCGCGCTGCCGCCACGGGCTGGAGCCGTTCCACCACCCGCACTTTTACCTCGCCACCAGCGTCCAGGCGCTGAGAAATTAACAACAGAGACCGTGGAAAGGTGTGTGTGGAGGGGTGAGGCGGGAGGACTTGGCAGGGGCCGGCGCAAAGTACACTAAGGAGGGCAGGGAAGGCGGCTGCTGGCTTGCAGCACAGCAAGAGGGCGAGCGGCGGAACGCAGATGCTGCTAACCCAGGCGCCCAGCTTCGAGGAGGGGAACGGAGGAGGAAAGAGAGCGCAAGAAGGGGGATAGGTTCCCTACCCCATTTCCCAGCACACACACGCACACACCGCACACACACTCCCCTTTTTCCCCTCCTTACCCAGCATGGAAAAGATGAAATCCTTGGCCGTGTGAATCTCCAGCGCTCTCTGGTCGTCGTATTCCCGCTGGTCGTGCTTGGTGAATTCTTGGATGAGTTTGTTCAATTCCACTCCCGGAGCTCCGGACCTGAAATCCAGCTCCGGGAACGCAGGCTTGTTGTTACAGCCCAGGGAGGCTGCCTTGCTGGCGGTGGGAGCCGCCATCTTCATGCAAAACGCGCCGAGTAGCAGCTCCGCGGCGGCGGCAGCACCCACCCCCGCCCCCAGCCCGCCCCCCCGGGGCCTCCTCCCCGCGCCGGCTCGCGAGCCGTGGCCCCGGCCCCGTGGGCGGGCGTCCAGGCGGGCAGTCCCGCTCCGTGCGCTCCCGGCGTGCCCGCGTCTGGAGGAGCTGACTGCAGCGAGGGCGAGCGTGCGTGTGTGCGTGTGGGTATCTAGGTGTGTGAGTGTGTGTGTGTGTAGCCCCGACACCCTTCCCAGCCGCCCCGGATGCGGCGGGTCCCTGGCTCCCCCCTGGCAGCAGCTGCCGCGGCCGTGGAAGCGGCGGCCGAGCCTCTCCCAGCGCGAGGAAAGTGAAGTGGAAACAATGTGAAATTCACCAGCTCTGAAATCAACAAGCTGCCGGCTCCAGCGTCCCCATTTAAAGGGACAGCGCACCCAGTGGAGAGAGGAATAAATAAATGGCAGAGGTCTGCGCGCGTGTGCCACTTGCCAATCTGTACTCCGGCAGACGTGCGAGGTGTGGACGTATTCTTTCTTTACCTCCACCCCTTTGGGGGCAGGGCTTTGCCAACGCGTTCAAGGAGAAGGGAGACTTCCTCTGTCTGATTTGAAGGGCGGTGTCCTGGGCGAGAACATCTCTAAGGACGCATTTCCATCTCAAAAACTCCGATGCTTTTAGATAGCGGAGGAACCTGCTTTAGGGAATATGACCTCTGTCTCCTGCCCTTTTCGGGATTGATGGCTGAACAGAAAAGGATTGAGCGTATCCAAAGAGTGCCAAATCAGCCCCATGACAGACCTTTACATTAGCCGCAAACTATCTCTACCTCTGAGCGCGGTAATTAATTGTCCTTTACAATACCTTATTTGACTTAATAGACGAGTTCAAGAGCTCCAGCCTGTTCTAATAAAAAGGCGGGGAAGCAAAAGTGTTAGCATGGGGGGGGGGTGGGGAGCGTCTCATTCAACAAATGCAATTTGAGAGTGCTCCAATCTGGGAGATAAAACAGAAGTCCCGGCTCCTGCAGTTAAACCGTACTTGCTCCACAAGGCAGGTTCCCTTTAAGCCAGGTCTTGTACACAGAGAAGGATCTCATGTTTTTGCTGACTATCCGGACTTTAACTTGGAGGAGGCCTCTTGGTTCTTAAGACAAAGGTTATTGTTAGGCCATCGCTTGAATAACAGTTATCAGACTCCCCTAATTTTCCAAAATCCGTCTCTTCTCTATGCTTCAATCTCTGATTTAGGCAGAGCATTTTCATTTTTCTTACCTGCATTCTCTCCGCCAAGGATACCGTTTCACTGGGCCCAGAAACTAGACCAAATTCTGTCTCGCTTGCCCTTAAAACTTAGACATAGTAATTCCTGTCTCATAGATTGCTTTAAGGATCCAACCCGATAAGGCGCATTAGGTACTTCTTGCAATGCCTGGCAAAATAAGAACTTAAGTTCTAGCTGCTACTATCGTAATTTTAAACTTACTCTTTCCACTTTTCCAACGTGGTTTTCTACCACTAGACAGGGTTTTGGAGGGATGGGGAGCTGCTGGGTGGCCCCCTGGGCTGGACAGTCCAACGCTAAGGCCTAAGGACCAATGTTTCTCTTGTCTTCAGCACCTGGGTCACACCCAAAAGTACTGGGTTGGGGGAAGCAGGAGATTGTAGGATATGGATGCTGGGGTGAGTGGAGACGTGATGTCAGGATAGAGCCTGGCCCCTGAGTCTGGGAAGCCCACCCCCCCCACCCCCAGCCCCAGAGTATCACTGTATCACTGTCTTCCCGTTCATCATCAATTTGTTCGAAGCGGCACCAGTAACATCTCCATATGACCTGTCTCATGCTAGTAGAGGCCAAGGGCACCTGCTTGCTCCAGGAACATAAAGAGCCTCAAACCATTCCATCAGGTCATGGGAATGAGGTCTATAATTGTTACTGGTATCTGGCATATCAAATACGACACGGGTAGCTTGCCAGGCTCTGCCGTGTGGGTAGCATACTCTTGTAGTCATCTCAAAATCCAGCATTTGTTGATGAACCGCGTGGCCTGTGATAGGCTGGTCTGCTGGGTGGAGTTCTGACGGGGAAAAGTCCGGATGTGGAAATGGAGGTCCTCTGGAGTGCGGGGGTCGCCTGGTTTTTTGTGAGGCTCTGCTGGGGTGGCGGGCCAGGGCTAGAACCTGCCATCTCTCCCGGCACCTCATGAGCGGCTGGGCACAGTGAGAGCCAGTAGCAGCTTTCAGCCCCAGAGTGCTCTTCACAAAACACCTACCTGGCTATTAAGATCCTTCTCTTACCTCTTTTTCCAACTTTACACCAAAGCCGCATTCCTACCCGCCCTTCTTGAATACCTTCCCATTACTGCATCCCAAATTAGTGCCAGAGTATCCCTCCTCAGAACCTTCACTGCACCCTTCAGAAACTTCCACAGCACCAAAGAATTTTGACCTTGTTTTACCATGTTTTTCTGAGAAACAGATAAGCCCACAATGAAATAAGGAAGAGCTCTTATATAACTAGTGCTGGGAGGACTAAGTGAAACTAGAGAATCACCAACACCATACGCAGAAAATTAATTCCAAATAGACTTAGAGCTTGGATTTGAGAATCAAAATACACAGAATTTTGCACATACTGTAGGCATGAACTGAGAGCCTGCTACGGAGAGTATACCACCCACACAGCAGAGCCTGGCAAGCTACCCCTGTGGTATTTGATATGCCCAAAACCGGTAACAATTATAGACCTCATTCCCATGACCTGAAGGAATGGTTTGAGGCTCTTCTTGTTCCTGGAGCAAGCAGATGCCCTTTGGCTACACTAGCATGTGACAGGACAATGGAGATGTTACTGGTGCCTGCTCGAGCAAATCGATGAACAACAGGAAGACAAGTGATACAAGTGATTTACCATTTTATTGTAAGTTTCAAACTGAGAGACTTCAGGATAAGAATTACATCGAATAGGCCAGAGCCATAGTACAGCGGCTAGGGCGTTGCCTTGCTTGCAGCCAACAGAGAATCTTTCCTTCCCGGCTTCTCATGTGGGCCCCTCCCCAAGCACCACCAGGAGTAATTCCTGCATGCAGAGCAAGGAGTAACCCCTACTTATCATCAAAAAATAGCCAAAAAATATATTACATCGGATGTCCGAGAGTGATAGTGCAGCAGGGAGGAAACTTGCCTTGCACGCTTGATCTTGACCCAGGTTCGAAGCTCCAATACCACATGGTTCTCTGAGCCAGACCATGAGTGATTCCTGAGCACCGCCAGGTGTGGACTAAAAAACAAAAGGAATTTGCATCAAATTCATCATAGTATTTCCCACAGTATTTAACTCCTACAGGAGAGTTCTCAATGCTGGTGAATCAAGTAATGGAGTAAAGAACTTTGACCTACCCAATCAATCCCTTTTGCTTTTGGTTTCTGTTTTGTAACAGGCTTTATCACCCATTCGGTATTGAAGAGGGCAGCTACACCTCTAGATAAATGCTAATTCCAGTGATGGAGTAGCTACTTCAAGCCTTTGACTCTTATCGCTTCTCGGCCTTCTGGCTACGATCAAGCTAAGCTTTTGAATCTTGTTCCACTTTGCTGTCCCAATTCCTCATCTGAGAGGGTGTTGCCATCACCTGGAGAGGGGATAACCTGGACAAGTGGGCGGAAAGCCCACACACATTGTTTCAGTCCCATCTGCCCGTGTTTCTTTCATGATCAATGGTAAGCATTTACGAGACAGCTGGCAGCGTAGTTATTCCACAGTGCAGACCTTGCAAGCAGCACTCTCCAATCTAGTAGCACAGTTTGAAATCATTCAGGAGAAAATCCACTTTTCCTTCTTAATTTCCCAAAGCAAGAATGAGGCACTTCCCTTCTACCTTTTCTTAAACCCCCACCCCACCTGATATGTTTATAATAAACATGTAGTTAACAGGAGAAGCTGTGATTGGGCCTTCCATGGCCGTGGGCAGTGGATGTTTTATACGAGTGAATCAATGAATGATTGCTCTATTCTAATTCCCATCAGTCGCTCATCTTCAAAGATATGCATTTAGAGAATATTTGAAAGTAGGGGCAGGAGCGATAACACAGCAGGTAGGACATTTGCCTTGCACGCCACCAACCCAGGTTCAATCCTCTGCATCCCATATGGTCCCCTAGCACCGCCAGGAGTAATTCCTGAGCAAAGAGCCATGAAGTAACCCCTGAGCATCGCCAGGTGTGACCCAAAAAAGCAAAAACTACAAAAAAGATGAAAGTAAGCCAAGTATCTTTTATATACACTAATAGAACTCTAATAAAGTGTACAGATATTAATATTGCATTGGTAGACAGAGAAAGAGATCCCAAATTCCTGCAAATAATTCCTGTGACTAAAGAAAGAATTCTCTAATGAAATTCTAAATTCTCTAATAGAAAATAGAAAAAGGTAAATAAATTCCTGTATTGTTTTCTCTGCAGCTTTTTTTTTATTAAACATTTTATTATACCACCGTGAGATATACAATTACAACATTGTTCATGTTTGGAGGTTTCAGTCACATAGTGTTCCAGCATCCCGCTCTCCACCAGTGCCCATTTCCCACCACCAATGTCCCCAGTTCCCTCCCCCTCCCATAGCCTGCCTAAATGGCAGGTTCTTTATCTCTTTTCTCTCTCTCCTCTCTCTCTCTTTTCCTTCTCTTACACATTGTGGGTTGCACTACATACTCTTAGAAGCCATCATGTGCATTTTTTTGCCTGTATGTAATGCTCAGTTCTAGGTTGGTATCAGCCCTTTCGACATTTATTCACACATGTTCCCTTCTCTGTCTTACCTAACCTCTGACTCCCACACATTTGCGGTGATTTCCACTTCTGGTAAGACCACCTGATATATTTATGTCATGCAAATAAATGCAGTCATTCTATATCTCTCTTTCTTTCTGACTAATTTCACTCAACATGATCCTTTCCATGTCCATCCATTTATAGGCAAATTTCAGAACTTCATTTTTCCTAACAGCTCTGCAGCTTTTAATTATATATGCATGCATGCATATACTGCATACATGCATACGCGTATGTATGCATGCATATCATATGCATGCATGCATATATGCATGTATAAACATATTATGTTTATGTATGTATATGCATATATAAATATACATATATATTTTTGCTTTTTGTGGGACACAACCGGCAATGCTCAGGGGTTACTCCTGGCTCTGCTCTCAGAAATTACTCCTAGCAGTGCTCGGGGCCCATAAGGAATGTCGGGGATCGAACCTGGGTCAGCCGTGATGCAAGGCAAATGCCTCTACCTCCTGTCCTCTCGCTCTGGCCTCTCTCTGCAGCTCTTTAACCTCTAAGTTTGGGAAATTATGAACTCCTCAAAGGCACATACTGAATCATTTCACCTCCATAAACACAGAAGCTAATGCAGTTCCTGGTCTCATCCTTTGATCTTTGTTAACTTTTTGAATGAATGAATGAATAAGCAAATACTGTCTCTCAAAGCATATAGTTGTTTTCTGTAGAACAAAAATATCTCCTTATAAACTATCTAAAATTTCCTAGTAACTACTTAAGACTTTTTTATACATTGAAAAGTTAGTTACGTGCTTCCATTTTCATATCCCTCCAACTCCTCCCTGTGAAATATGTTATAGGACCGAAACAAGGAGATAAAGAGGAAAGTGAAGAGAGAAAATAACTCTTAGAAGATGGTAAACAGTATCTCCGCTTTATAACAAGAGGCCACATTAATAGGGGCTTTGACAAATGACACGGAAAAGGTCAGCGGGGCCTGCCTACCATCTAAAGAAACATTAAGGTGAGTTATTTCTTCTACAGCTTCACACAGAGCACAGACAAGTCTTGCTTTATCACACGCTGTCCCTCTGAGAGCGAAAGCTTGGCCCCTCTCTCCACTCCCAAATGGTATGAGCCCATGAAAGAGGCCTTCCTGCTTCTCTCTGGAGCTGTTTGTTTTTAAACACAGCTCCAAAGTTCTGTGGCAAACTCTCAGCCATGAATAACTGGGCTGTGCCGAGCATGTATTAAAAATAGCAAGCGCCACATCCACATGATGGATTAACAAACTGTAATTTTAAACAAGATTCTGGTCTGACTGAGGCAGAGAGCAGTCTGGGCTACAAGAACTCAGTCTCTTGGGCAGTTAGACGTTCAGTGAAAGTCTGCTACATGAAATAGCCCTGACTTATTATCATTTGAAAACATTGACCAGAAAAAAAAAAGAAGTGAGCATTCTAGACGTGTAGAACATTAACTTTATAAAAGGAATATGGGGCATAAATCCCACCATCACCTTTATTTTGCAGAAAAGGAGAATGGAGACATAAAGAGGGAAGAAAATAAAATTTGATTAGACAGGAGAGTCGTGTTGCCCCTTTCCACACCTGACTGCAAATGCAGAACACAGTCATTGTGTTTTCAGACCACCAGAGGGGGCATGGGAAATGACACGAAATTTAGATTCTCTGTAGAAGAAAGAAGGCAAGTGACCCTTGGTCAAAATGTCCCCTTTCCTCCTGAAAGTTAAACCTCAATAACCTGGGGATTGTTCGCTGCTTGCTTCACACTAGCAGGAAGAAACTGAAGAGGGAGGCGAGCACACTCCTCCGAATCACACAGTTTTAGGCAGCGCTCAACCCTGTGCAGAGTCAATGGGCAGTTTTATCTCTCATGAGATTTGGTTGACGAAATGTGAGTCCCAGAAGAATACGGATAAGCCTCCCCTTCCGTTTATTCTGTTCAAACATGGTGAGCTCCAGTGAAGTCCACCCCTCTGATGCATGTTTGTTGCCCAATCCTGTGTACTAATAATTTTAAAGGCTTGGATGAACTAGGCTTTGGCATTTTAAACCACAGATCCTGACTTTGTGTGGGGTTGCATGGAGTCAGGATCCAAAGTTGAAAGGGTGCTCAAGGGAAGAACCAACAATATGGAAACAATGAAAGGTCTCTGAATATGCACTGATCAAGAATCAATTCAGAATCAACTGTGGGGACTGGAGAGATAGTAGAGTAGGTATAGCACATGCCTTGAAAACAGCCAAGCTGGGTTCAATCCTCAGCATCCCATATGGTTCACTAAGCACCGCCAGGAGTAACTCCTGAGTACAGAGAAAGGACTAAACCCTGAGCACCGCCAGCTATGGCCTTAAAACAAACAATCAAATCTACTATGCAACAAATCTGAAGTGTTTCTGGCAGTGATTGATCAAGTTGCTTTGCTCCAGCAAAAATTGATTATAAATTAGGGGCAGAAGCGATAGCCCAGCGGGTAGGGCGCTTGCCTTGCACGCCGGCCGCCTGTGCCGGCCTGGGTTCGATCCCCGGCATCCCATATGGTCCCCCAAGCATCGCCAGGAGTAATTCCTGAGTGCAGAGCCAGGAGAAACCCCTGAGCATTGCTGGGTGTGACAAAAAAAAAAAAAAAAAAAAAAAAAAAAGAAAAGAAAAAAATTGATTATAAATTGGAAAAAAGTTTAAGAAGAAACTGGTCTAGCCAAAGTCAAACTAGAGTACTAAAACTCTAGTTTTAGAGTTAAAACTTTCCACCCAAATCTGATCTTTTATCATCTGTTCTGCTGTATCCAGAGGAGCCAAATCTGTACCTCTGGAAAGGAGAAAAATGGACTCCAGAAACAGTGATAAAATCTACTAACAATTATTAACAGTTGTCATTCCTTACAAATAAATTGTATATCAGAGCCATCATTGTCACTCCTGTTGTAGATAAGGAAAAAATGCACTCAGAGAGGTGATTTGTGTGTGTGAGTGAGAGAGAGAGAGAGAGAGAGAGAGAGAGAGAGAGAGAGAGACAGAGCTATTTTTTTTTTTTTGCCTCCAATAAACTTATTTTTTTTAAATATTTTATTACACCGCATGTGATATACAATTACAAAGAGTTCTGTTTGGGTCATCATACAGTGTCCAGCACCCATCCCCACCAGTGCCATTTCCCAACACCAAGTCCCCATCCTCCCCTCCCCAGCCTCCTATGGCAAATTCTTTATCTCTTCTCTTACACATTGTGGATTGCAATACTACATTCAGAGATCATCATGTATATCTTTTTCCTATATTCAATGCTCAGTTCTAGACTGGTTTATCATTTTGACAAATATAGCACACTGTTCTCTTCTCTGTCCTACCCAACCACTGATTCTACAGTTTGTGGAAGATTCCCCTTTTTTTTTTTTATTGAAAGATGCTAGGTAGAGCTTTGGTTCTACAGTGTTCCAACACGCACCCTCCCAAACCATCTCCCATCACCAGTGACCCCTCCCCCCCGCTCCCACCTCAACCACTTGGCGAGTCTGTGCTTTCTTTCCTCTTTATATCTCCTTCCCAACAAACTTCCTGCTCCGTGACTGCAATGCTTAAAAGACATTACTGTTCACTATTTTAGTGGACCGGCCGCTTGCGCGCCTGGGCTCAACTGGCTTTGCTCTGTTGATCTGGTCTGGGCCGTCGCAGCGTCCGACGCAAACATGGTGGCTGTGGGTGGGCGAGTCACATGGCGCTCGGACCCCTCAGGGCGCGGGCCCCTCCCAAAACCTCTGCCCCTCTGCCGGCGCGCCAGCCCCCGCCTCCGGGGGCCCTGGGCCGTGGGCGCCGCCGCGGGGCCACCAGGTCGCAGATGGAGGGGGAGGGGCGCCACGCCCCCCGCCCGGTGTTCCGCCTTGGAGCCGCTCCGGGCCGGCTGGCTTGCTCGAACACCAGCTATTGTGATCCTTCAGCCCTCTGTTGAATCTTTCCCAGCAAATGACTATTCCTGAACCTCCTCCACCCCCCACATGCCCCAGTCCAGGCCTGGTGGACCCCTTACAGATTCTAATCACTTCGGCACTCCATCACTCTTCTCTCTTGTAGCTCCCTGATAACAGAGCTCATGGCCATCTGTATCATTAATGTGTCCCGGTGCCTATCACTATCACTGGGTCTGGCATGTGGTAGGTGTTCCATAAATATTTGATAAACAAAAGAGAAAATGAATGAATCAAGGGGCCTCGACTTGAAAGAGTCTGGCTCAGACTCAGACTTAGTCTTTTGACTTACGACCTAGATTTTTTTTTCCATCAAACCTCTTTGGCTCTGTTGTTAGCAACCATTAGGCATCCAGACAAAACATTTCCATTTTGGGAGAGTTATGAGGACTTTACACCTTGCCCAGCATTTCATAGGCACCACTTGAAGGCAAAGTTTACTTCAGTTCATTCTTTCAGGGCATGCGAATATCAGTACTGATCATTGGAGTTCAGGCTATAGACCTCCCAAACTTGAAGACAACCGTTTGACACAGCAATTTTAAAGTATCATTTCCTTTTTTTTTTTTTTTTTTTCTTTTGGGTCACACCTGGCGATGCTCAGGGGTTACTCCTGTCATGCACTCAGAAACTACTCATGGCAGTGCTCGGGGACCATATGGGATGCCGGGATCAAACCCAGGTTGGCGGCATGCAAAAGCAAACGCCCAACCCTCTCTGTGCTATCGCTCCAACCCCTAGAGTATCATTTTCTATTTCTAAAATACCAGTTTCTATTCTTCTTTTAGGAAAATCCAGTCTACATGATCACTAGCCATTAGTCAAGAAAAAAACTAATTATTTTCTATATCCTCTTTCTGTTCAAATGTCTGAACCCCATCAGATGTTCTGGGAAAGTTTTGGGATTCCTCTTACCTATCAGCTGACTCCACTCATTCCCCTCTTGCCCCTGAACTTACCAGGAAGTCAGGCTCTAAGCTTCTGTACTAATTCCTGTCCTGCTTTATTTGTCCCTGGGTGCAGGGCCATGTGCTAAAAGGGAAAGCATAATCACTTGTGCATGAAGACGGAAATATCTGCTTTGTTGTCCTGTCTGTGAGCAATTCAGTAAAGGTGGTCACAGGGATAAAAGATTTTTTTTTCCTGGCTTGGTATAGATGGAATCAGTGGAGATGGGTGACAATTCAATATCGTCTTCAACTCAAGATATGTTTCCTAACAAAGAGACAGTTCTACATAGACTATGCTTCCTTAAGAATTAATTAGATTCTCTGCATTTATTTGTATGATATAACACACACACACACACACACACACACACACACACACACATATATATATATATATATGATACCAATATCCAAGGCCAGGCAAAACATGGATCAGGAGGTCTTGTCAATAGGTGGAATCTACCACAAACATGTGGGAGTCAGAGGTTAGGTAAGACAGAGAAGCGAAAAGAGTGTTAATGTCACTTGTCACTTGACTTCCCGTTGTTCATCAATTTGCTCTAGCGGGCACCCAGTAATGTCCCCATTCGTTGGGAATGAGGTCCATTATTGTTACTGTTTTTGGTATTTAGAATACACCACGGGTAGCTTGCTAGGCTCTGCTGTGGCTCTGGGTTCATCCCAGTCTTTTTCTATGTAAGACTATCAACCATACAGGGCCCACAGGGCAGAGCCCTGGGGGTGTAGACAAGCCTGTCTCCCTGTCTGCCACCTGCCAATGCAGCTGGGCCCCACAGCCACACCTGCAACACCTCAAGGGGCAGAAGTGTTCTAATAATCGTCAAAAATGATAATACCAGCTGAGAACTGAGCATTGAATATAGGCAAAAAGATAAACATGATAACCTCTAAATGTATGTATTGCAATCCACAGTGTGTAAGAGAAGGAAGAGAGAGAGAGAGGGAAAAAGAGAGAAAAAAGAGATAAAGAACTTTCCATAGAGGCAGGCTAGGGGAATGGGGGAGGGAACTGGGGACATTGGTGGCGGGAAATGGGCACTGGTGGACGGGTGGGTGCTGGAACACTGTATGGCCCAAACCCAATCATGGACACCTTGTAATCAGATATCTCGTGATGGTATAATAAAATATTAAAAATGAGAATTAGTCAAATTCTGATCATAGGAGGGTTTCCAAGCCTTGTTACCCATCAATCCAGATTACATTAGAGGAAGAGCCTGAGTTTGCAAGAAGCTGAGAGTCCAAACTCTACTATGCCTTTCTGCTCTGAGGAAGCTCCAACTCTATGATTCTTTTTTAGTAAAAGTAGTAACTGAGAACCAGTTTCCCACTGGGACCCATGTCACAAGCAAAACATTTTATGCACTCCAAGCACAAGATGATTTATATCTATTCTCAACATAAAGGCCCAAGATCAAGGATTATGTTTTTGTTTTCAAGGCTGTATATTTCATTGTTTTTGGCTTTCCTGTGGTCCAACTGTGGCAGATGATATTATTTCATCCCAAGCAAAGAAACTCCGTGGTGCAGAAGCAGATGTCACACACCAGATCCCATACCCAAATTCACATCCAGAGGCGCTCTGGGAAAAAGCAAGGTATTTTCTTGCACACATTTATTTATATACTCGCTTTATAATAATAGGAGCTGGCTCTCTGAACAGCCCTATAAAACTGTGCAGGGCATGGTAACATTGCCTATTTTGATGTCCAAAGCTTGTCAAAAATGATGATGCTCTAAACCCTGTAGCTGTAACAAGTTTATTTGAAAATGTTGGCTTCTGAATTTTTTTTTTCTTGCCCACTACAGCACATGACTAGGAACCGTTTCCCCCTGATTCAAGTCCTGGTGTGTTGAGTTCTGCTCCAAAGCTCATTTTAAATTCTAAGTTGCAAAACCTGGAGAAAGGGCATTTGAGGAAAATGCTGACATTCCTTCAGCTCTGACATTATCACATACACCATAAATATACTTCCTGGACCGTGTATTCTGAGTCCCATTTCCCCTGAGTGGTTTCTAAGCAAAAGAAAACAAACAAATAAAAAGTCTCTCAAGCCCCTGTAGTCCCTATGTGCTTACACATGACTATGGAGGAAAACAAAAAAGAAAAAAAGGAGAAATATAGATAAAATATAGAAAAGGGATGGGGAGAGTCATAGCTCCCTCTTTAAACTACCACAGGATGAGGGTGTGCTTTGTTTGATGATTTGTCTTAGAAAAAATATTTGGAAGGAGCAGCATGAGTATTATAGAAAACAAATATATGTTTGTATAAACATATATTTGACCTTTCAGCACCTCTAGGATTAGGGAAAGCAGCACCCACACACAGTTGAAAATGTGAGTATAACTTTCAACTCCCTAAAATAATAATAAGAATGATTTTCCATGGCACAAGTGTTCCTGATAGCATGAACCAGCACTTACTTTGTGTGTTTTGTTCTTAAAGGCTGTACTCTTGCAATAAAGTAAGCTAGAGACAAGACAATGTTATGAAGAAAATCTTAAGAGAAAATACTGTAGAATAATACTGCACTGAACTGATATTTAGGGTATGTCATAAAACTTACATTATCATATCCTCTATAAACAAGGAAATGTGTGGAAGTGGACCTGCACAGTTCTACCAGGTTGTCACAGGACAACTGTTTATGGTGCGTTGGTGAACTCAGATGAAAGCAGTGAACTGGGAATAAGGAGAATTCTCGTCTAGTTTCTCCATTAACTGCATATTCAGGGGGAGGGTCTTCTTGCAGTCCTGACTCTCCTTTTCCTCCCTTATGTGTAAATGAAAAGCGTAAGGTGTCAGCTAGGCGTGACATTCTGAGATGTTGATTCCGACATGAAAAGACAAATAAAGCAATCTTATGCTCAGTATAATTTTTAATACATCTCCTTTTTGCTTTATGTCGCCCCAGTCTACTCTTGCATGGTTGGCCTTTCCATAATGGCACATTCTCAGATTTTTTTAAAAGGATCTTAACTCTGAAAAAGAATTAGCCTGAAATCAAGAGAAGAGAATCTATAAGTGCATTAAGACCCCTCCATGGCATGTCTTTGCTAATAGTCTCTCCTTCTCTGCTGGTGGGGGGAATGAAGCGAAGCCAGGTGCAGAAATTCGCTCAGAAGCTTGGCCCCCAGGCATCTATATTTGACCTCAGATTCTTAGGACGAGGCCAGACTCAGCAGGAATGTTACAGCTCTAGAAATCCTTCTCACAGGATCAGAGGAACAAAGAGTGTCCAGAGGAAATACCCCAGGTAGTATTAATAAGAAGCTGAAAACAGTTATAAAAAAATAATTTTTGGCTCTAAATTTAGAAACAGAGGTTTGATTTTCTAAATCCCAGGTGCCAGATGAAGGTTTGGAAGGACCTTCTTCATCAGCTTAGAGAGCACTTGGGGACAGCCTCTGTGTTAGCAAAAGGCCTAAAGGAGTCTTTTATTTCTTCCCAGCCAGGAGAAAGCGAAAAGTGTGACCATCTGAATCTAAGATGAAGTGTTTTTTTAATACCTTGCAGAAGAACAAATTTATAAACCTCAGGTAGGAATTGATGATAGTGTGATTCACAGTAAGATTATAATTATCACGCCATAAATAATATTCAGGTGTGTATGCTGATGAAAATAGATACAAAATTAAAACTATTACAGTCATGCACAAAAGCTCACAGGCAACAAAGAGTGGGAGGGACTCAGAATTCTACCTGACCAGAACCTTAATCGCACTGATGAAGACAGGTACATAACTTTGAGAGGGAGGGGCTGCATGATAATTTTCTGACGTAGATTTGGAAGAGAGCAAGCTCCAGCCTCGAAAAGAGCCAAAATAAGACTGTCCATCAAGATGTCTTTTTACTTATCTATCGATTCAACAGTATTTTACTAAACCCTTATCATGGATCAGGTATCATTCCAGTCATTAGTGAACAGGGCATGATTCTTATTCACCTGAAACTTATATTTTATTTTAGTTTTTGCTTTTTGAGTCACACCCAGCAATACTCAGGGGTTACTCCTGATTCTGCACTCAGGAATTATTCCTGGCGGTGCTTGGGGTACCATATGGGATTCCGGGATTGAACCTGGATCAGTCCTGTGCAAGGTGAATGCCTTACCTGCCTTGCTATCTCTCTGGCCCCTGGAATTTACATTTTAAATCTCTTAAAAGATAGAGTGGATATTATGCTGCTATTTAACTTATCCTATGGTACCACTCAGAGTTTAGAAGAGAAACTGAACTATTCAAGACATTTGTAAGTACCGCTGGGAGGGATGCTGACAAGTTTCTTTTTTATTTCAGGAGTTTGGAGATTTTTTTTGCTTTGTTTTCAGTTTTGGGGACATTCCTGGCACTGCTCAGGTGTTACTCTTGGCTCTGCACTCAGGGATCACTCCTGGCAGGTTTTGGGAGACCATATGGGATGCCTGGAATCAAACCCAGGTCGGCCATGTGCAAGGCAAACATCTTTCTGACTGTACTATTGCTTCAACACCCAACCCAGGAGTTCAGTTCTGTCCATAGATCCAAATCCCTGCCCTGGTTTCTTTCCTTTCCTTTTATTTTCTTTTTCCCTTTTGCTTGGTTTTGAGGCCACTTCCGGTGGAGCTATCACTCTGGCTCTGTGCTTGGCTTGGGCAGGTCTAAATTCTGTACGGCTGACTGACAGACTGGATATTCAAGCAGGAGTTGAGGCACCATTTTTGTTTATGAGAAGAGTCTATTTTAATTTTTAAAAAATTTAATTTAATAAAGAATTGTGGCTTACAAAATTATTGGTAGTTGATTTTTAGGCATAAAATATATCCACACCATTCCACTACCAGGGTTAACTTTCCTCCACCAGTGTTACCATGGTTCCTGCACCCGCCACCTACCAACTTGAGAGGGACATTCCCAAGCTCAGTGGCTACAGTTTAGAGTTCATAGGGGCATCCATTTTTTAAAGGCCTTTCAAAAGAATAGGCAAGGCCTCTCCATGTTATAGAGTGTCATGGTCTTTATTTAAAGTCAACTGATTGTAGATATTAACTGCATTAACAAAATATATTCTCAGAAACACTAGATTAGAGTTTGATTAAATAATTGGATTCTCTGTCCTAGCCAAGAGGACTCATAAAATTAACCAGAGAGGGGCTGGAGATATAATACAGCCTGTAGATTTCTTGTGGTACATTCAGCCAATACAGGTTCAATGCCCAGCACCACATATGGTACCCCAAGACCTGCCAGGAGTTATCTCCTGAGTGCAAAGCCCAGAACAAGCCCTGAGCTCCTCTGGGTGTGGCTCCAAAACCAAAAAAAAAAAAAAAGAAAAGAAAAGATACAAACGATCAAATCAAACAAATAAGAACAAAAAAATGACCACCACGCAATGTGGTGATAAGCATTTATTTAATGTATTTTGGGAAGGGTGGATAATTTGGATCATACCCCATGATACTCAGAGGTTATTCCAAGCTCAGTGCACAGGGGGATCATATTTGGTGCTGGGCATTAAAACCACCCCATGAATGGTAGTGACTTACCTTCTGTGCTACCTCTCTACCTTCTTCCAATAAAAATTTATTTCGTGCTTTATTACATGCCAAATTTGAGGTAAATCATGCACAATTCCTGCCCTTAAAGGTTATTTACCTAAATGACTTCATGAAAGCACAATGCTCTAAAAATCCATAAGAGAGAGAGATGAAGAACTCACTTTGACTTTGGAAGGAGAAACAGTAGTTCCAAGTACAGAAATCTGAAGAAGCTAAAAACACAGAACTTGACCTTGTCCTTGACGTAACAGTAAAATTAGAATAAGGGAAATAGGAAGAGGCGTTTCTAGTAGAATTGGCATAAGCTAAAGTGTGGAATCAGAAAAATGTGTGATGTATATAGAAATATTGAGTGGTTCAATTAAGCTGGAAATGTAGAGTATTCGTCAAGACATCTCTCATTTAGCCAGTGATTACTCAGTACTTGTTCAAGTTCTCATTCCAAAGATATTAAAATAAATAGTCAAAGTTATTGAAACTGAAGA
Source organism: Cryptotis parvus (assembly GCA_021461705.1). Taxonomy (NCBI): domain Eukaryota; kingdom Metazoa; phylum Chordata; class Mammalia; order Eulipotyphla; family Soricidae; genus Cryptotis; species Cryptotis parvus. The sequence goes on along the minus strand of JAJIBD010005219.1, from coordinate 16 downwards.
TGTTGTCTATTCAAAC